>JASKON010000052.1:0-52500 GCA_036010255.1 Myotis pilosus
GAATCGAACCTGGTCTTCCAGAGTCCACAGTCCACCCTTCCGTCTAATGGAGCCAACCTTGCTTAGGCTCATTGGTTAATTCTTGTCTGTATTCTGATCGGGAATCAAACCATGACCTCCAGGTTCATAGGTCTGCCCTGAACCACTGAGAAAAAATCAGCTTTGGCTCAAAAATGCTTTTATTGATTTGGAGAGAGGGGGAGAGAAACGGAGAAAGACAGCGAGACAAACAGACAGAGAGAGAGAGAGAAAGGAGTAGGATGAGAAGAAAAAGGAGAAGAAGAAGAAGAAGAAGAAGAAGAAGAAGAAGAAGAAGAAGAAGAAGAAGGCCAAGTATGTACCAAGAAGAAGAAGAAGAAGAATATAGAAGAAGAAGAAGAAGAAGAAGAAGAAGAAGAAGAAGCAGTATAATATATTAAAGAAGGCCAAGAAAAACAAGAAGAAGAAGAAGAAGAAGAAGAAGAAGAAGAAGAAGAAGAAGAAGAAGAAGAAAGAGAGAGAGAGAGAGAGAGAGAGAGAGAGAGAGAGAGAGAGAGAGACCAATGAGCTCCTCGACCCAGGGGGTAGTAGATAGATAGAACAGAGATTACAAAAGGTGAATAGAACTACCATGTCCCACCAGCAAATAGCAAGACTGGGGTTCAGGTTGACAAGAGCCAGGGACCCCATCACCTGTCCTACGAGTCTTCCATCAACTCAAGGATCATTTCCTCCATGTCATCCTCCTTGATGTGGTGCACAACGCGCCAGAACCGGCACATGCAGTCCAGGTACTTCTTGCTGCCAGGGTGGATCGTCCACATAAAAGGCATGGTGCTCGAGGTCATGGCTGGTGGCGAGTGCGATATGCCCACTGGGGATGTCTTCTCCCGCCGCAACCGTACTTGCAGGACACATCTCTTGTATCCATGACGAGATGCAGCCACGTGCGATGCTTCTCGTCCTGGTACACCGAGTGCCCAAGGATCCTCAGACAGATGGGGTGCGAGGGTGAGGTGCACCTTCATTGGGAGCTCGGCCATGACCCCTCCGGTGGTCTCAAGGAGCAACAGCCATGCTTCTAAGAGCTCTCTCGCTATTTCTGTCCTGGTATCAAAAAACAGGAGATGGAGTCTCTAAACACATTTTACCTCAGCTTTTATCTTTATGGTTTGGCATATGGTTGTGTATGTGGTTGTCTTTGGTTTATTTTAAAATTTTATAAATTCCTCAACTTTTTCTTTTCTTTTTAGTTTTAGATCTCTGTTCTAGAACAAACTGTACAAAACATACTTGAAGTATAATATGATTCTGCAAGGTAACATGGGTCCTATAGTATTTTTAAAAACATTTTTTAAATGGCAAAGGACATACAACCTTAGGTTCATTTCATAGGTACAACCCAATGACACATTATAAATGGACTAACAAATCATGCAATCAATCTTTTAGCCTTCTGACACCATACACAGTTATAATGATACTACACACACATTGCACAAAATTCATGCACTTGGGGGTCACTCCATCAGCCCTGGTGCTTTGCCCAGTCCGGGACCCCTGGATGGATGTTCAACTGATGGCTTAGGCCCACTTTCGTGCTACTGTGCAGGCTCTCACCAACCCCTGTGCTCAGAAGCTGTCAGCCTGGCTTTTTGCTGAGCGGCGCTCCCCCTGTTGGAGGGCACTGACCAACAGTGGACAGCTCCGGACATGAGCATCTGCCCCAGATCAGTGTGTGTCATAGAATCAGTTGTTCTGTATCTAGGTAGATTTGCATATTAGTCTTTTATTATATAGGATTGCATTGACTCAATGCTCTACTTTACTGTGCCATGACTATTCTTTCATTTTTTTTCATATAGTTTCATTTGATTTCAGAGAGGAAAGGAGAGGGAGAGAAAGAGAAGGATCAATGATGACAGATCACGGATTGGCCACACCTGAATGCCCCCTACTGTGGTCAAGACTGTAACCCAGGCATGTGCCCTGGACTGGGAATCGAATCAACGCCTCCTGGTTCCTAGGTTTAAGCTAAACAACTGAGCTATGATGGCCGGGCTCTTTTTATTTCTTTCCTCGTCTATTCTTTTCTTTTCAATTTTTATAATTAAAACTTTGTAGTTGGTTCCACATTTTCTTTTTGTCCTGACAACACCACCTTCTTTCTGGATCATCTCAGTGGGAACTCACAAAACCATAGAATAACCGACTCCCATGCAAATAATAATATTAAAATAATGCTTTACCTTCAACAGCTGGCAGAGGAACAAAGTTAATGTCTGCATCCAGGTGGGTTTCTCTAACAGCCGTCTTGCTTCTCAAGTGCTAAAAAGGTGGAGAGAGGCAGGACCCAAAAAATATTCTGTGGACAGACAGATACTTGGGATAGCTGATTACAAACAGGAAGCAAAAGAGACAGGCGAAATAGCAAGTAGGATTCCTGAGGTCTCATAACATCACTTATAGAAGGATCTCCTCCCTTCTCGCCAAACCTTAGCCATGAGTTTCTTGGGAAGAGCTGCCGATTTTGCTACTAAACTCACTTCAGTCCACAAAGTCAAAATTCCTGCCTCAGATCAGACTCAATCCCCAATACTTCCTCCTCTTCATCCTCCTCCCGTCCACCTTTTTCTTGCCTGTTCTTACTCTGCACTGAAGGCAAATCACCATCGTCGGGAGTTCCCCTTTCCTCTTGGTGGACCGTTTCTCGGCTTTGCCCTGTCACCTGCAGAAGAAAGAACATGACTAAGGATACACATATTCGCAGGAGTCCATGTGCACTGAATGTGTCCAGAAAACAAAGGTTCCACTGACTCACACCCCAGAAACCAGTCCTGTGAGCCATAGGTGGTCATAAGGTATGAAAGAGGTTTGTCCAGGTGTGCTGGCAACCCAAGAAGATGGGTGGAAGCTCGTCCCAAAACTCATCTGCACATCTCAGTGCAGGCAGAGGCTTTTATAATGAGGGAGAGGCCAAACATTGCAAAGAGAAGTCACGGGGCGGGGCTTGCGACATTCCCTACGTGTGCCCAAAGGCACAAACCAATGTGATAAGGATCTTGCAAGTGGTCATGTGTCGGTGAGTGTCGCCACTAGATGTTGTCCTTCTGGTTCTACAGGTTGAAGGTCACCAAATCGCCCAGAACTGGGAAGGTCAGAGTTCCTACCTTCTAAAAATAGTTCCTTAGGGATTCTTATACAAACATGCTGTTTATCTACAAGCTTCATTATTAGTCAGAGTCTGCATTTTTACAGGAACAATGTGGAAAGAATGGTGAGGTGAGTTTTAATTCCCATGAATTACAATGAATTCATGTAATTACTGTGACTATGAATGCTGAGATGCCTCGTTCTTCTTCAAGGCATTTTCCACCCTTTGAAAAGACAAATAACCCCAGCCAGTTTTGGCTCAATGGATAGAGTATCGGCCTCCTAACTAAAGGGTCCCAGGTTTCATTCCCTGGTCAAGGAACATGCCCAGGTTGTGGGGCTTGATCTCCAGTGAGGGGACTTTGTGCAGGGAGGTGAAAACCGGACCATGATTTTTCTCAACATGGATGTTTCTAACTCTCTCCCTCTCCCTTCCTCTCTGAAATCAATAAAAATATATTTGGGGGAAAAAAGGCCGATACTGTATCCACTGAGCCAAACTAGCTCAGGCGCTAGGTCGTCTTTAAATTACTACCCACCTGGTCTGTTAAACGAAAAAGAAAAAAAAATAATAAAGTATTTTAAAATAATGTGCAATTAATCTGAATGCAACACTTGCTTAATATTTTTATAAATGTTTTTATTGACTCGGAGAGTGAATAGAAAAGCAAGAGGGGAGAGAAACATCCATGATGAGAGTAGAGAATCTGAGCAGATTGGCTGCCTCTCCACATGTCCCCTACTGGGGATCGAGACCGCCCCGGGAATGTGCCCTTGACTGGGAATCAAACCGTGACCTCCAGCATGATAGGTCAACACTCAGCCACTGCACACGCCACCTAGGCCCGAAGTGCAATATTTTGAATATGAGAAACACACCTTAGAAAACACATCCTCAATACACTCCACAAGTCCTCATGGCCTTAATGGTCTCAATTTGCATTTGCAAACAATTTCTTTTCATTAGGGAGAATTTATATTTTTTACAAAAATATATTGTAATGGTTTTTTACAGAGAGGAAGGGAGAGGAAGAGAGAGTTGGAAACATCGATTAGAGAGAAACATCGATCAGTTGCCTTCTGCACACACCCTACTGGGGATGAGCCCACAGCTAAGGTACCTCCCCTTGACTGGAATCGAACCTGGGACCATTCAGTCTGCAGGCCAACGCTCTATCCACTGAACCAAAAATGGTTAGGCCCTTCAATAGGAGAATTTAATCAGCAGTCAGTGATCTCTTTAATGCAACCTTGGATGTCCTGGAAATTTATTTCTGGGGATAGCTCCTGCCCCTCCTCCAGCCACCGGTCTTTTGTGCGATGCTAGACATTAATTTTATGATCGCTGGGCTTTGTTTGGGGCTGTTTAGTGCTTAAAACACAATTAAAAACCCTAATGCACACAGAGCTATATGTTAAAGCCAAACACAGGGGTTGGCTAGAGTCTTCAGGAGATGTGCCCTGGCATCCCCTCATAAATCCTCAAAGGAAAGAGATGGATCAGCATAAAACACCCATAATCCCCAAACATTCATTCTTTTTGAAGAGGGTAGTATAGGTTGACAAACCTCCGGAGATCAAACAATGAGAATGCTGCTCAATGGAAATGAAAACTATTTCCAGTGATGTCTTCGGGAGCCTGATGCCTACGCACGGGGCTGGGCTAATATTTTCTCAAGCTTTCTAAGGTCTTTTTCCTTGTCTTTCTCTCGTTTAATATATTTTTACTAGAGGCCCGGGTGCACGAATTAATTCCAGGAACCTCAGTGTGGAATACCTCGGCCTGGCCTGCGGGGATAGGCGAAGGTGGCTGTTCCTGACATCCTCCTAAGGGTTCGCAGATTATGAGAGGACACAGGCCAGGCCAAGGGACACCACCGGTCACCATTAGGTCTGTGGGAGAGACATGGGAGGTTGGCCTGCTGGAGAGGGACCATGGAGGGCTCCAGGGTGTTTTTCAGCCCATCTCACTCAGTCCTGATCAGCCAGACCCCCAGCAGCAAAGCTTAACCTGTCAGTCTGAATGCCTTGTCCCTGGTGGGTCAAAGCACTATCAGAGGAGCAGTTGGATGCAACTCTTAGTATATCATTTTCATATTATGCTTTGATCGGTTGGGAACAGATGATGGGTCAACTGGACACTTAGCATATTAGTCTTTTATTATATAGGATTGATTTCCATACACGAAGGGAGCGAGAAACATCAATGATGAGAGAGAATCATACATCGGGTGCTTCCTACACGCCCCTCCCTTACTGGGGATTGAGCCCACAACCAGAGCATGTGCCCTTTAGCAGAATAGAACCTGGAACCTTCCAGAGTCTACAGTCCAACACTCTGTCCACTGATCCAACCACTGTTAGCTAGGTCTCATTGGTTAATTCTTGTCTGTGTCTCTCAGGACAAGGAATCCAACCATGACCTCCAGGTTCATAGGTCGTACCTCAAATTCACGGAGAAACAGCAGCTTGGCTCAAAATAAGCACACATTGATTTGAGAGAGAGCGAGAGAGACAGAGAGACACAGAGAGACAAAGAGATAGAAATAGAGAAAGAAAAGGAGAAGCAGAAGCTAGAAGCAGAAGCAGAAAAAGAAGAAGAAGAAGAAGAAGAAGAACAAGAAGAAGAAGAAGAAGAACAAGAAGAAGAAGAACAAGAAGAACAAGAAGAAGAAGAAGAACAAGAAACAAGAAAAAGAAGAACAATAAGAAATAGAGAGAGAGCCAGAGAGATCAATGTGTACTCGCACACAGTGGGTGGCAGATAGAACAACAGAGCTTAGTGAAAAGGTGAACAGACCTATACACGTCCCACCAGCAGGCCAGCAGGACTGGGACTCAAGTTGACAAGAGCCAGGGACGCCATCACGTGTCCAAGGAGTTCTTTCTCAACTCAAGGATCATTTCCTCCACGCCATTCTCCTGATGTGGTGCACAAATGCGCCAGAACCGGCGCAGGTAGTCCCGGTACTGGTTGTCATCAGGTTGGAGCGTCCACAGCAAAGGCATGGTGGTCGAGGTCAGCGGGCTGGTGGGTGGGTGCGAGTATACCCACTGGGGATGTCTTCCTCTGGCGCAGAATCCAGTACTTGCAGGACACTCTCCTGTTTCTCCATGAAGAGATGCAGCCACGTGGCGCTGGTCCCTCGTCTCATACACAGAGGGCCCACTGATGCTCAGGCAGATGGGGCATGCGTATGTGAGGTGCACCTTTGATTTGACGGGAGCTCTGCCATGACTCCCTTCTGTGGTCCTAGGAGCAGTAGCGTGACAGCCTCCTCACAGAGCTTCTTGGCTACTTCCGTCCCTGGGAATCAAAAGACAGGGCATGGGGTCTCCAAATGACATTTTAACCTTTTCTTTATCTTTATGTTTTTTATGGTTGTGTTTGTGGTTGCCTTTGGTTTATTTTTTTCCAAATTTTATAAATCTCAACTTTTCTTTCTTTTTGAGCTTTTAGATCTCTTCTCCCAGGAAAACAAACTGTACAAAAAGAACACTTAAAGTAAAATTTTACCTGTGAAGGTAATTAATGGTCGTATAGAAATATTTTAAACATGTCTTAAATGAGCTTGACATACAACCTTAGGTTCATTTCATAGGGTACACCCTAATGATTAGACATTATATAATGGACTTAGAAATCATGCAATTAATCTCAAACCCATCTCACAACATACACAGGTATTATAACATTACCACAGGCTCAGTGCACAAAATTCATGCACTTGGGGTGGTCGGGAGTGGGTCCCTCAGTCAGTTCTGTGGCTTCTCTCAGTCCGAGACCCCTTGAGGGATGCTCAAACTGACAGCTTAGGGCCCACTTTAGTGCTGCTCTGAGGATCCCACCAACCCCTGTGCTCGTGCAACTGTGAGCCTGGCTTTTGGCTGAGCAGTGCTCCCCTGTGGGAGTTTCGCACTCACCACCCATGGATAGGTGCTCTTGCCATGAGCATCTGCCCGGTGGTCAGTTTGTGTGTAGTGAACAATTTTTCTTCTCGGATTTAGTTGATTTGCATTTTATCTCTCTTTATTATATAGGGTTGCATTGACTCAAGGCTCTACTTACTGTGCCATGAATATTCTTTTCGTTTTTTTTCATAGAGTTTACTGATTTCAGAGAGGGAAGGGGAGGAGGGAGAGAATTAAAGGATCACACATGATGACAGAGAATCACGGATTGGTTGCCTCCTGCATGCCCTCCCTACTGGGGATCAAGACTGTAACCCAGGTCTGTGCAATGACATTGGGAATCAAATCAATTTCTCCTTGTTCCTAGGTTTAAGCTAAACAACTGAGTCATATGCCAGCTGGGGTCCTTTCTCTAAATTTTCTTTTCTTTCTGTTTTCTTTTCTTTCTTTTCTCTTCTTTTGTCTTTTCTTTTCTTTCTTTCTTTCATAATTAAAACTTTGTCGTTGGTTCAACTTTTCTTTCAGTCCTCACACCACCTCCTTCTTTCTGATCATCTCAAAGTGGAACTCACAAAACCATAGAACAAGCCACCCCATTCAAATAATATGCGTTTACATTTAAAAGCTGGGCAGAGGATCAAAGCTAATTCAACGCCCAGGTAGGCTTTAACAGAGGTCTTGCTTCTCAAGTGCTGGTGAGAGAGGCAAGACCAAAATATTCAGGGACAGACAGACATTGGGATAGATGATCAGGCAAACAGGAAGCAAAAGAGACCAGTGAAAACAGGCAAAGTACGATTCTGGGAGGTCTCATAACATCACCCATAGAACTGATCTCTCCCTTCCCCAAACCTCAGCCATGCTCTTGGCAAGAGCTGCTGTATAGTTTTTGCTGCTTAACTCACCTTCAGTCCACACAAAGCTGAAATTCCTTTCTCAGATCAGACTCAGTTCCCCCAATAAATCCTCCTCCTCCTCCCATCCACCTTTTTCTCACTCTGTTCTTCTTAGCTCTGAAGGAAAATCACCGCTTCTTTCGCTTCCTTTCCTCTGTGACCAGTCTCTAAGCCTCCCTGTCACCTGCAGAAGAAAGAACATGACCATATGATAATATCATATTCCCAGGAGTCTAGGCCGCTTCCAGGAATGTGTCCAGAAAAAACAAGGTACCACTGACTCACCCCCCCAGAAACCAGTCCCGGGAGACAGGTGGTCGGCCAGGGAAGGTCAGAAAGAGGTTTATTCAGGTGCCGGCAAATCCTGAGAAGATGGGGGGAAGCCTCATCCCAAAACCCATCTGCACATCTCAGTACAGGCAGAGCCTTTTTAGTAAGGAGAGGAGAGGCCAAAACAGAGGGGTTAAAGAGGTCAGAGGGCGGGGCTTGAGAAGTTCTCTACGTGCCCATAGGGGCACAGTCCAATCTGGATAAGGATCTTGCAAGTGGTCAGTGTGACAGTAGAGTGTGCGCTATCCTCAGACTTTGTCCTCCTGGTTCTAAGGTTGAAGGTCATTAAATCTCCAGACCTGGGAAATGTCAGATTTTTATATCTTCTCTAAATTAGTTCCCTAGGATTCTTTTATACAAACATGCTGTTTATCTACAAGCTACATAGTACATGAGTCAGAGTCTGTATTTACAGGAACAATGTTGAAAGAATGGGGAGGTGAGTTGTAATTCCCACTGTGACACATGAATGCTGAGATGCTTCAAGGCGTTTCCACCCTTGAAAATGTCAAATTGGCTCCCGGCCGGTTTGGCTCAGTGGATAGAGTGTCGACTCGACCTGAAGGGTCCTGGGTTCAATTCCCTTCAAGAGCACATGCCTAGGGTATGGACTTGATCCCCAGGGGAGGGACATGCAGGAGGGCAGCCGATCCAAGTGATTCTCTTATCATGGATAAGTTTCTATCTCTCTCCCTCTCCTTTTCTCTCTGGAAATCAATAAAAATATATTTGAAAAAAAGAAAAAATCAAATTGCCTCCCCCAATATTCACAACCCAGAATCAGGCAAATCTCTAATTTCCTTAGAAAGAATACAAGTCTCCTGTCTCCAACATGTTGTTTTGAAAATCCCCAACTGCGGGGACAGGGAAATAAGTTTCTATGGAGGGTGCGGTCAGCAAATATTTTTCATGCCTTTCAGTCATCTGGGTCAACCCAATTCTAATGGAAGTTCTGACGTAAGCTTCAGCCCCCTCCCCAATGGGTGAGAGTTATCAAACAGCTGGGTAAGTCCCACCCTTAAATTCTCTAAATATTCTCTTTCATTCATCAGCCCACACTTCTGACATCTATGCATAGCCTCCTCATCTGAAGAATTCATGCGGGCTTAGAAGTGTTAAATATCATGGAGAAATGCATCCAATAAACCTCAACACACAGCCTTCTCCCCTACTTCTTAAAAAATATAAAGAGTATTCAGTGACAGACACAGGCATCCCTGACTATAAAGTTCAAAAAAAAAATTTAATGTATTCATTTCAGGAGAGAGTCATTGATTAATTTCCAAGTAATTTTAGCATAATCCCGTTAATCCTTCCCTGAACTTAAGGTCTTCTTTTGTATTTGCATTTGAATGAATCCTAACCATAGGTTATAGCAACATGTATGTATCTTTAAACATGAAGTAGAAAGAAACAAGTAAAGCAATTGCATTATCTATACTTTATAAAGGGTAATATAAGCTAATTAGACCAGATGTCTTCCAGATCGACATTCTGGATGTCTTTTCCTGGACAAAGGTGGACCTGGAGAAGCCACCCGGTGTCCCTTGGTGCCTGAAAACCAGGTGGGGCAAAGTTGGTCCTGGTCCCAGGTGTGCCTGTTTCTAGTCGGAGCAGGGAAGCCTGGGTCCTGGATGTAGGGGCAGAGGCAGATCAGGCCATAGCAGGGAGAGCAGATAGAGGCGATCGGGGCCAACAGGCGCAGCAGTTAGGAGGCATCTGGTCCCAGGGGAGCAGTTATCGGCAATAAGGCAGGCAGTGGAACAAAGTTAGGGGTCATCAGACCAGCAGGCAGAGGGGTTAGGTTAGGGGCAATCAGGCAGGCAGGCGAGCGTGTTAGGGAGCCAGCAGTCCTGGATTGTGTGAGGGAAGTCCCAGATTGGAGAGGGGATGAGGGACACCTCTCTTCACATGCAGGAGTTTCACAATGAACTGGGCCTCTAGTAATTGAATGGATTGGCTAGGGTGGATTTTCTTCTCTTCTACACTCCATCATGTCAGTCTGCTTTTTAAAAAAGTATTTGCTATTTTTACAAAGCCCAAAGCGATAGTTGGACATTATATATGACGTCCTACATATACTTCCACATAATAGATGTTTTAGGGGATATTCATAAATATCAAATGCCAACTAAGTGCACCGGTTTTTAATACTTTGGGACAATGCTCAAAAGCCGGAGAACATATATGCGTAACCCATAGACACAGTCAACAGTGTTGAGATGGTGACAGGAAATGGGGAGGGGATACATCGTGGAGGTAGGATAAGAGAGGGAAAATGGGCACATCAGTAGTAATGACAACAATAAAAACAAAGTAAAAAAAAAATATGATGCCCAGCTGGTGTGGCTGAGTGGTTGAGCGTAGACCTATGAACCAGGAGGTCACAGGTTCTATTCCCGGTCATGCACGTGCCTGAGTTTCGGGCTCGATCCCCAGTAGGGGGCGTGCAGGACACAGCCAATCCATGGTTCTCTCTCATCATTGATGTTTCTCTCTCTCTCCCTCTCCCTTCCTCTCTGAAATCCATAAAAACATATTTATTAAAAACACACATACACACACATAAAACCAGAACTTTTTCTGAAGGGCAGTAGAGAAAACGATGCTTTCATTTCTTTGAAGACATGGGCAGGGGAGTGTGTGATAATCTCAAATTATCCATAACCCTCCTTTAAAAAGGCCGGTCATGGGTATGACCCCCCAAACCCAACAAGGATGTGAAATCCACCTCAAATGCTTAAAAATTACCAATAAAATCAAACAAACAAACAAACAAACAGAAAACAAATGTAAACTTTTGGGGAAGGTGAGAAAAGGAAACTTCTAGGTAATTGGGGCAAAAAAAAAACTCCACAGACAATGAGAATAAATTGGTTCTACGGGCAGAAAACTTATGGGAGACAAATTATAGACACAATTAACATGACGTCCCCTTTATTTGTACCATCGCGGGCTTTTTTCTAATGTGAATAAATGGAAGTTCCCTCAGTAAGTAATTAATCGGCAACATGATGAAATATATATACTGTGGGCAGTCTCTGTATTTCATGAATCTGAGCTAAATTCCTGTTCATATTCTTGGAAGATGAACGAGAGGTCTTAGGGAACGGGTTCTCACTCTTCATGCCACCCATGGCAAAATCAAAAGACTTGGTGTGTTCTTTAAATATATTTTTTAATGAGGAGGCCCAGTGCATCGAATTTGTGCACTACAAGCGGTCCCTGGCCTGGCCAGTGGGATCGTGGGAAATTCTGGCTTTCTGGACATCCCCTGGGCAGTCCCTGATTGCGTAGAAGGGTGCAAGCCAGGTCTTTGGGACAACAGTGGGGCAAGATCAGGGCCTGGGTAGGGATGTGGGAGGTTGGCACAGCTGGGTGGTAGGGGACCATAGGGACAAAAGCTCCAGGGCATATCCATCCTGTCACACTCAGTCCCTGACTCAGCTGGGACTCCTAGCAGCAAGCTGGACTCACCAGGTCTGAATGCCCGCGCTTGTCCCTGGTGTTCAATGCATGTCATAGGGAGTGGTTGAGCAACCTTAAAGCATACATCATTTGCGTATTATACTTTGATTGGTTGAACCGATGACCGGGTTGACTGGACACTTAGCATATTAGGCTTTTATTATATAGGATTGATTTCCATACAGGAAGGGAGAGAGAAACATCAATGAGGGGAGAGAACCTATACATTGGGTGCCTCCTGCACATCCCCCTAATGGGGGGTGCAGTCCACAACCAGAGCATGTGCCTCTTTGACCAGAATCGAACCAGGGGCCTGCCTGTGAGTCCACAGTCCAACCCACTATCCACTGGGCAAAAAGACCAGGGCTCTTATTGATTAATTCTTGTCTGTGCCCTGACCAGGAATTGAACCGTGACCTCTGGGTTCTATAGGCTCTATCCCTCAACCACTGAGCAATACCAGCTTGGCTCAAAATGCTTTTTATTTATTTGAGAAAGACAGGGAGAGAGACAGAGATAGGAAGCAGAGAGAGACAAAGAGACGAGTAGAGAGACAAAGAGACAGTAGAGAGAGAAAGGCAAAAGAAGAAGAACTAGAAAAAAGAAGAACAAAGAAGAAGAACAAGAAGAGAGAGAGAGAGAGAGAGAGAGTAGAAAGAGAGAGAGAGAGAGAGACATCAATGTGCTCCCACTCTGTGGGTGACAGATAAAACAAACAGGGAGCTTATTAAATACGTGAACAGAGCTATGGCAACATCCCACCGGCAGGCCAACAGGGACTGGGGCTCAGGGTTGACAAGACATCCAGTGAACCCATCACCTGTCCCTCCAAGTCTTCCATCAGCTGAAGGATTGGCATTTCCTGGCTACACCATCCCTCCTTGGACGTGGTGCACCAAGATGCGCCAGAATCGGTACCTGCAGTCCAGGGTACTGGCTGCTGCATGCTGTATAGCGTCCACATCGAAGGCATGGGTGATCAAGCGCGTCAGTGGACTAGTGGTGAGTGCGTAAGATATCCCCTGGGGATGTCTTTCCTGTCGCAACCGGATCTCTGCAGGACACTCTTCTGTGTACGTGATGAAAAGGCAAACCACGTGCGATCATTGATGTCCTCATATACTGAGGGCCCACGCCTCGTGGGCAGAAGGGGTGCGAGGGTGAGGTGCACCTTCGACATCAGCTCGCGTGCCATGACCGGTCCAAAGGTGCGAAGGGTCCAAGGAGGAACTGCCACAGCTTGTCTCAGAGCCTCTCGGCTTACTTCGGGGGTCCTGGTGGCAATCGTAAAGACAGGGGATTGGGTCTCCAAACGCATTTTTCCTGAGCTTTCATCTTTAGTAGTTTTTTACCATTGTGTTTATGGTTGCCTTTGGTTAATTTTGCAAATTTATAAATCTCAACTTTTCTTCCTTTTTTAGTTTTAGATTTCTCTTCTCTAACAACCTGTACAAAACATACTTAATGTATAATATGACCTTCTTATGAAGGGAACATGGTCCCATGGAATTTTGGCAAAACATTTTTTAAATGAGTGCCATAACATGAGAAGATTAGGTTCAGTCTAGATGTACAACCTCCAATGATTGTAGACATTATATAATGGATTAATAATGCAATTAATCTCATACTCATCTTGACATATGGTACATATATAGATATAATATTACTAGAGGTCTCAGTGCACAAAAATTTATGCACTCAAGTGGGTCCCTCAGCCAAGCCTTTGGTCTCCGTCTGGGACCCCTTGATGATGTCCAACCTGAAGGCTTAGGCCCTAGCTGTTAGTGCTGCCCTGAGGCTCCAGCACTACACCCCTGTGCTCAGCAGCTGTGAGCCTGGCTTTTGAAGCTGAGCGGTGCTACCCCTTTGGGAGTGCACTGACCACCAGTGGAGAGCTCCTCCCATGAGTATCTACCCTCGGTGGTCAGTGCGTGTCATCATGACCAGTCACTCTGCCATTTTTCTCGATTTCCATATTAGCCTTTCATTATATTGGATTGACTCAATGCTCTACTTTACTGTACTCATGACTATTCTTTCAAGTTATTTTCAGTATAGTTTTACTGATTTCAGAGAGGAAGGGAGAGGGAGAGAAAGAGGAAAGACCAATGATGACAGAGAATCACGGATTGGTTAAGTTCTCCTGCACACCTCCTACTGGAGACTCAAGACTGTAAACTCTGGGCATGTGCCCTGACAGGGAATTGAACTGGGATCTCCTTTCTGGTTCCTCGGGTTGAAGCTGCATAAAGAACTAATACAGAAGCTGACCAGGCTCTTAGTTTTCTTTTTTCTCTTTGTTAATTAAAACTTCTGTACAAATGTTGGATCTACTTTTCATTTTGTCCTGACAACATCACTTTTTTTTCTGATCATCTCAGAGGGAATCCTCACAAAAAACCATAGGAACAACCTATCCGCATGCAAATAATATGCTTTGACCTTTAACAGCTAGGTAGAGGAACACAAAGGTAACGCTCTGCATCCATCCAGGTGGGCTTTCTTAACAGCCTTCTTGCTCCTCAAGTGCTGTGTGAGAGGCAAGGCAAGACCAAAATATTCAGGGAGACAGACACATACATGGAGTAGCTTGATCAGGAAAACAGGAAGCAAGTGGACAGGTGAAAAAACAGCAAGTCGCATTCCCTGAGGTCTCATAACATCACTTATAGAATGATATCTCCCTCTTCCCCAAACCCCTCAGCCATGCCTTTGGCAAGAGCTGTGTGGTTTTGCTGCTAAACCAGTCACTGCAGTCCACAAAGTCCAAATTCCTCCCTCAGATCAGACTCCATCCCCACATACTTCCTCCTCCCTCCTCCCATCCATCTTTTTCTCTTACCCTGTTGTTCTTGCTCTGAAGCCGCAAAGCACCTGTTGCTTCGCTCCTTTTCCTCTGTGACAGGTCTCATGCTTCCCCCTCTCACCTGCAGAAGAAAGAAAATGACCATGATATTCCCAGGCATCCATGTACCAGGAAATGTGTCCAGAAAAACAAGGATGCATTTACTACTGACTTCACACCCCAGAAACCAGTCCTGTGAGACAGGTGGTCGTCGTGGGAAGGAGAGAGGTTTAACTTCAGGTGCCAGTAACCTGAGAAGATGGGGGAAGCTCTGTCCCAGAAATCCATCTGCACACTTCTTCCCAGTGCAGGCAGAGGCTTTTATAAGGAGGGAGAGCTGCCAAACAGAGCAAAGAGATCAGTGGGGATGGGGCTTGAGAAATTTCTCTACAGTGCCCATACAGGCACAATCCAACCTGGATAAGGATCCTTGCAAGTGGTCAGGGTGTTGGTCTCTGTGGCTATGCCATCTCCTAGACTTTGTCCTCCTCATCGTAAAGGTTGAAGGTCAGCAAAATCTCCCAGAACTGGGAAGGCTCAGAGTTCTTGCTCTTATAAAATTTGTTCCGGTAGGATTCATACAAAGAGGTTGTTTACCTCTACAAGCGGCTCATTATTAGTCAGAGTCTGGCGTAAAGTTACAGGAACAATGTGGGAAAGAATGGTGAGGGTGAGTTGTAATTCCCTGGCAATTGGCAGTGAATTCCATGTAATTACTGTGACAGTGGAATAATGGAGATTCTTACTTCTTCTTCAAGGCATTTGCGACCTTTTGGAAAAATCAAACTGGCCTCTGGTTGGTTTGGCTCAGTGGATAGAGTGCTGGCCTGGCGAACTGAAGGGTGCCGGGTTCGCATTCCCAGCGTCAAGGGGCATGATGCCGTCAGGTTTTGGGGCTTGTTCCCAAGTGAGGGATCTCCCCTTGGTAGGCAGCCGATCCATGATCCCTCTCATCAAGGATGTTTCTAACCTCTCTCCATCTCCTGCCTCTCTGAAATCGAATAAAAATATATTTGGAAAAAAAAGACCGATGCCTCTCATCCACTGAACCAAACCAAGCCTGGGTGCTAGGTAGTCTTTTAAATGACTACCCACATGGTAAGTTAATTCAAACAAATAATAAAACCATTTTTAAAATAATGTGCATTTAATCTGAATGCAACAATTGCTAATATTTTTTAAAATGTTTTTATTGACTCAGAGAGGAAGAAAAATCGAAAGGGAGAGAAACATTCCTGATGAGAGATAATCACTGATTGGCCACTTCCCACACGCCCCCTACTGGGGATCGAGCCCGAAACCTGGGCATGTGCTCTTTGCTAGGAATTGAACCATGACCTCCTGGTTGATAGATCAATGGTCAACCACTGAGCCACACCGACTGGGCCGGAAGTGCAATATTTTGAATATGAGAAACACACCTTAGAATCACATCCCTCACGCTCCCCAGTCCTAAGTCTTAAAGGTCTATTTGCATTTGCAAACACTTTCTTACAAGAGCAGAATTTATTTTTTAAAGAAATATATTTTATTGATTTTTTACAGAGAGGAAGAGAGAGGGAGAGAGAGTTTCAAAGATCGATGAGAGAGAAACATCGATCAGCTGCCTCCTGGACACTCCCTACTGGTGATAAGCCCACAGCCAAGGTACATGCCATTGACTAGAATTGAACCTGGGACCATTCAGTCTGCAGGCCAACGCTCTATCCAGTGAGCCAAACCAGTTAGGGCCTGCAATAGGAGAATTTAGTCAGCCGTCAGTGATCTCTTTAATGCAAACATGGATGCCCTGAAATTGGTTTCTGGGGTTCCCTCCAGCTCCCTCTCCTCCTGCCTCTCTTGGGTGCGATGCTAGATGAATTTTATTATTGCTGGACTTTGTTTGGGGCTGTTTACTGCTAAACACAATTAAAAACTCAAATGCATCCGGAGCTAGATTTTAAAGCCATACACAGAGCCAGCTCGAGCCTTCAGGAGACAATACCTGGCATCCCTCGTAATTTCCCAAAGGAAAGAAATGATCAGCATAAAAAACCGGTATTCCCCAAACATTCGTGTTTTTTGTTTTTTTTTGAGAAGGTAGTATGGGTTGACAAACCTCAGGAGATCAAACTATGAGAACACTGGGTATTGAAAATGAAAACTATTTCCAGTGATGTTTTTGAGCCTTGCCTAAGGGGGCAGGGCTAATATTTTCGCTTGAGGCCTTTTCTTTGTCTTTCTCTGTTTAATATATTTTTACTAGAGGTCTGGTGCACGAATTCATGCGCCAGTGTGGTGCCTCGCTGTCTGGCTCATGGGATCGGGCCGAAACCGGCTCTCTGACCTCCCCCAAGGGGTCCCAGATTATGAGAAGCTACAGGCCAGGCCAAATGACCCCATTGGTGCCCCATTAGGTCTGGGGAGGGATATGAGAGGTTGGTTACCTGGGGAGGGACCATGGGAGGGCTCCAGGGTGTGTCCAGCATGTCTCATTCAGTCCCGATCTGCCAGATCCCAGCAGCTAGCTGACCTCCCAGTCTGAATGTCTTGTCCCTGGTGGTCAATGCATGTCATAGTGAGCAGTTGAGCAACCTTAGTATATCATTTGCATATTATGCTTTGATTGGTTGAACAGATGACCAGTTGACTGGACACTTAGCATATTGGGCTTTTATTATATAGGATTAATTTCATACAGGAAGGGAGCGAGAAACATCAATGATAAGAGAATCATACATCTGGTGCCTCCTGCATGCCCCCTACTAGGGATCGAGCCCACAACCAGAGCATGTGCCCTTGACCTGAATCAAACCTGGGACCTTCCAGAGTCCACAGCCCAATCCTTTATCCACTGAACCAAACAAGGTAGAGCTCATCGGGTTAAATCTTGTCTGTGCCCTGACGAGGAATCTGACCTTGACCTCCGGGTTCATAAGTCATCCCTCAACCACTGAGAAACACCAGCTTGACTCAAAATGCTTTTATTGATTTGAGAGAGAGGGATAGAGACAGAGAGAGACAGATAAACAAAGAAACAGAAAGAGAGAAAGGAGAAGTAGAAGAACAAGAACAAGAATAAGAACAAGAAGAACAAGAAGGAAGGGGGGGAGAGAGAGAGAGAGAGAGAGAGAGAGAGAGAGAGAGAGAGAGAGAGGGAGAGAAACGTGCTCTTGGCAGATAGAAGGACAGAGATTATTAAGAAGGTGAACAGAACTATACATATCCCACTGGCAGGGAAGCAGGACTGGGGCTCAGGTTGACAAGAGCCAGGGACCTCATCACATGTCCTATGAGTCTTCCATCAGTTCAAGCATCATTTCTTCCTCGCCATTCTCCTTGATGTGGTGCAGGATGCGCCAGAACCAGTTCAGGTGGTCCACGTACAGGCCTCCAGTTTGGAGCATCCACATCAAAAGCATGATCCTCGAGGTCAGCGGGCTGGTGGTGAGTGAGATATGCCCACTGGGGATGTCTTCCTGGCGCAACCGTACTTGCAGGACACCTCCTGTCTCCATGACAATATGCAGCCACGTTCGATCATTCCTCGCTCCTCATACACAGCGGGCCCACGGTTCCTCAGGCAGTTGGGGTGCGAGGTGAGGTGCACTGGTGACGGAGCTCGGCCATGACCCTGTGTGGTCCATGAGCAACAGCTACAGCCTCTAGAGCCTCTTTGCTACTTTGGTCCTGTTAGTGGAAAGACAGGGCATGGTGTCTCCAAACGCATTTTACCTCGGCTTTTATCTTTATGTTTTTTATGGTTGTGTTTGTAGTTGCCTTAGGTTTATTTTCCAAATTTATAAATCTCAACTTTTCTTTGTTTTTCGCTTTAGATCTCTCTCCTAGAACAAACTGTACAAAACTTACTTGAAGTAAAATTTTACTCTGTGAAGGTAACACAGTCGTATAGAATATTTTAAACATTTTTTAAATGAGTTGACATACAGCTTTAGGTTCATTTCAGGGTTACACCCCAATGATTAGACATTATATAATGGACTTAGAAATCAAGCAATTGATCTCAAACCCATCTCACACCATACACAGGTATTGGCCCTGGCTGGTTTGCTCAGTGGTTAGAGTTTCGGCCTTCGATCTGAAGGGTCCCTGGTTTGATTTCCAGTTGAGGCACATGCCCAGGTTGTGGGCTTGATCCCCAGTGAGGGACTTGCAGGAGGCAGCTGATCCATGATTCTCTCATCATGGATATTTCTAACTCTCTCCCTCTCGATTCCTCTCTGAAAAAAAAAATTAAAAACAACTCCCAGCTCAATGACCTCACACCACACACAGGTATTATAACATTACTAGAAGCTCAGTGCACAAAATTCATGCACTTGTGGGGGGTTCCCTCAGTAAGGTCTATGGCCTCTCTCAGTCCGGGACCCCTTGAGGGATGTCAAACTGACAGCTCAGGCCCGCTTTAGTGCTGCTCTGGAGGATCCCACCAAGCCCTGTACTCAGCAACTGTGAGCCTGGCTTTTGGCTGAGCGGTGCTCCCCCTGTGAGAGCGCACTCACCACCCATGGACAGCTCTTGCCATGAGCATCTGCCCGAGTGGTCAGTTTGTATGTAGTGACCAATTTTTCTTCCATTTAGTTGATTTCCATTTTAGCCTTTTATTATATAGGATTGCATTGACTCAAGGCTCTACTTTACTGTGCCATGATGATTCTTTCAGTTTTTTTCATAGAGTTTTACTGATTTCAGAGAGGAAGGGAGAGGGAGAGAATTAAAGATCAATGATGGCAGAGAATCACGGATTGGTTGCCTCCTGCATGCCCCCTACTGGGGATCAAGACTGTAACCCAGGCCTGTGCAATGACAGGGAATCAAATCAACTTCTCCTCGTTCCTAGGTTTAAGCTAAACCACTGAGCCATGCCAGTCGGGGTCCTTTCTCCTTTATTCTTTTCTTTTCTTTTTTTCTTTTGTTAAATAAAACTTTGTTGTTGGATCTACTTTTCTGTTTGTCCGGACACCACTACCTTCTTTCTGATAATCTCAAAAGGAACTCAAAAACCATAGAACAACCCACCCCATGCAAATAATATTCAAATAATATGCTTTTATCTTTAACAGCTGGCCAAAAAAACAAAGCAAATTCAGCGTCCAGGTGGGCTTCTTAACAGAGGTCTTGCTTCTCAGGTGCTGGTGAGACAGGCAAGACCAAAATATTCAGGGACAGACAGATACTGGGATAGATGATCAGGCAAACAGGAAGCAATGAGACCGGTGAAACAGCAAGTAGGATTCCTGAGGTCTCATAACATCACTTATAGAATGATCTCTTCCTTCCCCAAACCTCAGTCATGCTCCTGGCAAGAGCTATATGGTTTTGCTGCTAAACTCTCTACAGTCCACAAAGCCCAAAATCCACCTTCAGATCAGACTCCTTCCCCAATAAATCCTCCTCCTCCTCCCGTCCACCTTTTTCTTACCTGTTCTTCTTGCTCTGAAGGCAAAGCAACTTTCTTCGCTCCTTTCCTCTGTGAACAGTCTCTGCTTCCCCCTGTAACCAGCAGAAGAAAGAACATGACCATGATACACATATTCCTAGAAGTCCATGTACCGGGAATGTGTCCAGAAAAAGCAAGGTTCCCCGGACTCACACCCCAGAAACCAGTCCCTTGAGACAGGTGCTGGTGGGGAAGGAAAGAGGTTGATTCAGGTGCCGGCAACCTGAGAAGATGGGGGAAGCTCGTCCCAAAACCCATCTGCACATCTCAGTGCAGTCAGAGGCTTTTATAAGGAGGGAGAGGCCAAACAGAGCAAAGAGGTCAGGGGGAAGGGCTTGAGAAGTTTTCTACCTGACGACAGGCACATTCCAATCTGATAAGGATCTTACAAGTGGTCAGGTGTTGGTCCAGTGTGCGTCATCCTAGACTTTGTCCTTCTGGATCGAAGGTTGAAGGTCAGCAAATCTCCCAGAACTGGGAAGGTCAGAGTTCATACCTTATAAAATTAATTCCTAGGATTCTCCTACAAATATGCTGTTTACCTACAAGCTTCATTATTAGTCAGAGTCTGTATTTACAGGAACGATGTTGAAAGAATGGGGAGGTGACTCGTGATTCCCATGAATTACATGAGTTCATGTAATTACTGTGACATGAATAATGAGATGCTTCAAGGCGTTTCCACCCTTTAAAAAGGACAAAATGGCCCTAACCAGTTTGGCTCAGTGAATAGAGTGTTGGCCTGCTAAATGAAGGTTCCCTGGTTTGATTCTGGGTCAAGGGCACATGCCCAGGTTGTGGGCTTGATCCCCAGTGACGGACGTGCAGGAGGCAGCCGTATACATGATTCTCTCATCATGGATGTTACTAACTATCTCCTCTCCATTCCTCTCTGAATAAAAAATAAAAATACAAAACAACTCCCAGCTCAATGACCTTGACTGAGGCAAACTCTTCCCCAATTAGGCAGAAAAGATGAATGGGGGCCTAAGGAAATGGCAGGCATCTGCCTGGTGGCAGTTAGGAGAAGCAACATAAAATGAAAAAAGAAATGAGTGGAGAGAAAAACCATAGTTCAAATGTTACCCTCATACTGCCCTCGAAGGAATCGAGTCCAAAGGGGTCACGAGACAGACTGTCTGCAGTGCGACACATACCAGATTTCGAGGCGTGGGCTCTTTTACAAAAAAATCTATATATATATTTTTATTGACTGTAGAGAGAAAGGGAGAGAGAGATAGAAACATCAGTGATGATGAGAGAGAATCATGGACCAGCTGCCTTCTGCACACCCCCCACTGGGGATAGAGCCCTCCACCCGGGCATATGCCCTTGACTGTAATCAAACTCAGGATGCTTTCATCCACAGGCCGACACTCTATCCACTGAGCCAAACCAGTACGGGCGCTAGGTAGTCTTTTAATAACTAACTAACTGGTATGTTAAACCACAAAGTAATAAACTATTTTAAAACAATATGCAAGACATCAGAATACAAAAATTGCTAATATTTTTTAAATGATTTTATTGACTCAGAGGGGCAGGGAAATTGAGAGGGAGAGAAACATCCATGATTAGGGAGAATCACAGCTTTAAGCATCTAGCTCTGTGGGCATTTGGGTTTTTAATTGTGTTTAGCACTAAGCAGCACCAAACAAAGCCCAGCTTTCATAAAATTCATCTACCATCGTACCAGCAAGAGGAGGTTGTAGGGGGATCAAAGGGAGCCCCAGAAATCAATTTCAGGGCATCCATGGTTGCAATAAAGGGAATCAGGGATCTGCCACCTCCCCCTAACCCCCTACTGGCAAATGAACCTGAAACCTGGGCCTCTAGTACAAATATATGAAACAGAAAAAAAAGAAAAAGACCTTAAGCCTAAACATATTGGTCCAGCCCCGGTAGACAAGGCTAGAAGACATCACTGGAAATAGTTTTCATCTCAATGATCAGCGTTTCTCATTGTTTGATCTCCTGAGGTTGGTCCACCGATACTACCCTCTCCAAAAAAACAACAAATGTTTGGGGGAATTCGTGCACCAGTGTGGTGCCTTGACCAGGCCTGCGGGGATCGGCCCAAACTGTCTCTCTGACATCCCCCGAGGGGTCCCAGATTACAAGAGGTCACAGGCCAGGCCAAGGCACCAAACCGGTGCCCCATTTGCTCTGGGGATGGACATGGAAGGTAGGCCAGCTGGGGAGAGCCCACGGGAAGGCTTCAGGGTGTGTCCAGCATGTCTCACTCAGTCCCGATCATCCAGACCCCAGTAGCAAGCTGACCTACCAGTCTGAAAGTCTTGTCCCTGGTGGTCGATGCAGGTCATAGTGAGCAGTTGAGCAACCTTAGTATATCATTTTCATATTATGCTTTGATTGGTTGGACAGATGACCAGGTGACTGGACACTCTAGCATATTAGGCTTTTATTATATAGAATTGATTTCATACAGGAAGGGAGAGAGAAATATCAATGATGAGAGAGAATCATATATTGGGTACCTCTTGCACGCCCCCTACTGGGGATCGAGCTAACAACCAGAACATGTGCCCTTGACCAGAATCGAACCTGGGTCTTCCAGAGTCCACAGTCCAATCCTCTGTCCACTGAGCCAACCAAGCTAGGGGCTCATTGGTTAATTCTTGTCTGTGCCTCTGATCGGGAATCAAACCATGACCTCCAGGTTCATAGGTCGTCTCTGAACCACTGAGAAACATCAGCTTGGCTCAAAAATGCTTTTATTGATTTGAGAGAGGGGAGAGAAACAGAGAAAGACAGCGAGACAAAGAGACAGAGAGAGAGAGAGAGAAAGGAGTAGGATGAGAAGAAAAAGGAGAAGAAGAAGAAGAAGAAGAACAAGAACAAGAAAAACAAGAACAAGAAAAACAAGAAGAAGAAGAAGAAGAAGAAGAAGAACAAGAAGAAGAAGAAGAAGAAGAAGAAAAAGAGAGAGAGAGAGAGGGAGAGAGAGAGAGAGAGAGGGAGAGAGAGAGAGACCAATGAGCCCCTCGGGAACCCAGGGGGGTAGTAGATAGAACCACAGAGATTATTAAAAGGTGAACAGAACTATTCACGTCCCACTCAGCAGGCCAGCAAGACTGGGGCTCAGGTTGACAAGAGCCAGGGACCCCATCACCTGTCCCTACGAGTCTTCCATCAACTCAAGGATCATTTCCTCCATGTCATCCTTCCTTGATGTGGTGCACAATGCGCCAGAACCGGCACATGCAGTCCAGGTACTTGTTGCCAGGGTGGATCGTCCACATAAAAAGGCATGGTGCTCGAGGTCAGCGGGCTGGGTGGTGAGTGCGATATGCCCACTGGGGATGCTCCTTCCCGCCGCAACCGTACTTGCAGGACATCTCCTGTATCCATGACGAGATGCAGCCACGTGCGCTGCTTCTCGTCCTGGTACACCGAGTGCCCAAGGATCCTCAGGCAGATGGGGTGCGAGGTGAGGTGCACCTTCATTGGGAGCTCGGCCATGACCCTCCGTGGTCCAAGGAGCAACAGCCACAGCTTCTAAGAGCCTCTCGCTACTTCGGTCCTGTTATCAAAAACAGGGAGATGGAGTCTCCAAACACATTTTACCTCGGCTTTTATCTTTATGGTTTTTATGGTTGTGTTTGTGGTTGCCTTTGGTTTATTTTGCAATTTTATAAATCTCAACTTTTCTTTCTTTTTAGTTTTAGATCTCTGTTCTAGAACAAACTGTACAGAACATACTTGAAGTAT
The DNA here is from genome assembly GCA_036010255.1 of Myotis pilosus. Classification (NCBI taxonomy): domain Eukaryota; kingdom Metazoa; phylum Chordata; class Mammalia; order Chiroptera; family Vespertilionidae; genus Myotis; species Myotis pilosus. Next base: position 23,759 of record JASKON010000052.1, read on the forward strand.
AATATGATTCTGTGAAGGTAACATGGTCCTATAGTATTTTTAAAACATTTTTTAAATGGCAGTTGACATACAACCTTAGGTTCATTTCATAGGTACAACCCAATGATTAGACATTATAAATGGACTAAGAAATCATGCAATCAATCTCATAGCCTTCTGACACCATACACAGTTATAATGATACTACACACACATTGCACAAAATTCATGCACTTGGGGGGGTCACTCCATCAGCCCTGGTGCTTTGCCCAGTCCAGGACCCTTTAAGGGATTTCCAACTGATGGCTTAGGCCTGCTTTAGTGCTGCCGTGGATGCTCCCACCAATCCTTGTGCTCTGCAGCTGTGAACCTGGCTTTTGGCTGAGTGGTGCTCCACCTGTGGGAACACACTGACAACCAGTGGACAGCTACTGCCATGAGCAGCTGCCCCCGGTGGTCAGTGCATGTCATAGGTACCAGTCATTCTGCCATTTGCTCGATTTGCATATTAGCCTTTTATTATATAGGATTGCAGTGACTCAATGCTCTACTTTACTTTGTCATGACTACTCTTTCTTTTTTTTCATGTAGCTTTACTAATTTCAGAGATGAAGGGAGAGGGTGAGAAGGAGAAACATCAATGATGACAGAGAATCAGGAATAGTTGCCTCCTGCATGCCCCCTACTGAGGATCAAGACTGTAAACCGGGCGTGTGCCATGACTGGGAATTGAATCGACATCTCCTGGTTCCTAGGTTTAAGCTAAACAACTGATCCATGCCGGCCGGGCTCTTTTAATTTCTTTTCTCTTCTTTTCTTTTCTATTTTTCTTAATTAAAACTTTGTATTTGGTTCAAATTTATTTTTCTCCTGACACCACCTTCTTTCTGATCATCTCAGAGGGAACTCACAAACCACAGAATAGCCCATCCCGTGCAAACAATATGCTTTCTCTTTAACAGCTGGCAGAGGAACAAAGCTAATGTCAGCATCCAGGTGGCTTCTTAACAGCCGTCAGCTTGTCAAGTGCTGATGAGAGAGGCAAGACCAAAATATTCAGGGACAGACAGATACCTGGGATAACTAATCAGTAAAACAGGAAGAAAGTGACAGGTGAAACAGCAAGTAGGATTCCTGAGGTCTCATAACATCACTTATAGAATGATCTCTCCCTTCCCCAAACCTCAGCCATGCTCTTGGCAAGAGCTGTATGGTTTTGCTGATAAACTCACTTCAGTCCACAAAGTCAAAATTCCTGCCTCAGATCAGACTCAATCCCCAATACTTCCTCCTCTTCATCCTCCTCCCGTCCATCTTTTTCTTGCCTGTTCTTCTTGCACTGAAGGCAAATCACTGTCGTAGCCCCTTTCCTCTGTGACCGTTCTCTGCTTGCCCCTGTCACCTGCAGAAGAAAGAACATGACCATGATACACATATTCACAGGAGTCCATGCACCCGGAATGTGTCCAGAAAAAAAAGGTTCCCCTGACTCACACCCCAGAAACCAGTCCGGTGAGCCAGGTGGTCATAAGGATGGAAAGAGGTTTATTCAGGTGCCGGCAACCTGAGAAGATGGGGAAGCTCGTCCCAAAACTCATCTGCACATCTCAGTGCAGGCAGAGGCTTTTATAAGGAGGGAGAGGCCAAACATTGCAAAGAGGTCACAGGGCGGGGCTTACGACATTCCCTTTGTGCCCAAAGGCACAATCCAATGTGATAAGGATCTTGCAAGTGGTCATGTGTCGGTCCAGTGAGTGTCGTCCTAGATGTTGTCCTTCTGGTTCTAAGGTTGAAGGTCACCAAATCGCCCAGAACTGGGAAGGTCAGAGTTCCTACCTTCTAAAAATAGTTCCTAGGATTCTTATACAAACAGGCTGTTTATCTACAAGCTTCATTATTAGTCAGAGTCTGCATTTACAGGAACAATGTGGAAAGAATGGTGAGGTGAGTTTTAATTCCCATGAATTACATGAATTCATGTAATTACTGACATGAATGCTGAGATGCCTCGTTCTTCTTCAAGGCATTTCCACCCTTTGAAAAAGACAAATAACCCCTAGCCAGTTTGGCTCAATGGATAGAGTATCGGCCTCCTAACTAAAGGGTCCCAGGTTTCATTCCTGGTCAAGGGAACATGCCTAGGTTGTGGGGCTTGATCTCCAGTGAGGGACTTGCAGGAGGCATCCGATTCATGATTTTCTCATCATGGATGTTTCTACCTCTCCCCCTCTCCCTTCCTCTCTGAAATCAATAAAAATGTATTTGGAAAAAAAGACTGATGCTCTATCCACAGAGCCAAACTAGCTCTGGGGCTATGTAGTCTTTAAATGACTACCCACCCGGTATGTTGAACCAAAAAAAATAATAAACTATTTTAAAACATTGTGCATTTAATCTGAATGCAACACTTGCTTAATATTTTTATAAATGTTTTTATTGACTCGGAGAGGAAGGAAAAGCAAGAGGGAGAGAAACATCCATGATGAGAGAGAATCACAGATTGGCCGTCTCCCACATGTCCCCTACTGGGGATCGAGACCGCCCCCGGGAATGTGCCCTTGACTGGGAATCAAACCGTGACCTCCAGCATGATAGGTCAACACTCAGCCACTGCACACGCCACCTAGGCCCGAAGTGCAATATTTTGAATATGAGAAACACACCTTAGAAACACATCCCTCACACTCCACAGTCCTCAGCCTTAATGGTCTCAATTTGCATTTGCAAACAATTTCTTTCATTAGGAGAATTTATATTTTTACAAAAATATATTGTAATGGTTTTTTACAGAGAGGAAGGGAGAGGAAGAGAGAGTTGGAAACATCGATTAGAGAGAAACATCGATCAGTTGCCTCCTGCACACACCCTACTGAGGATGAGCCCACAGCTCAGGGACCTGCTCTTGACTGGAATCGAACCTGGGACCATTTAGTCTGCAGGCCGACACTCTATCCACTGAGCCACACCGGTTAGGCCCTTCAATAGAAGAGTTTAATCAGCAGTCAGTGATCTCTTTAATGCAACCATGGGTGCCCTGAAATTGATTTCTGGGGATCGCTCCTGCTCCCTCTCCAGCCACCGGTCTTTTGTGCGATGCTAGATTAATTTTATGATTGCTGGGCTTTGTTCGGGGCTTTTTAGTGCTAAACACAATTAAAAACCCTAATGCACACAGAGCTATATGTTAAAGCCAAACACAGGGCTGGCTAGAGTCTTCAGGAGATGTGCCCTGGCATCCCTTGTAAATCCTCAAAGGAAAGAGATGATCAGCATAAAAAACCCATAATCCCCAAACATTCATTCTTTTTTGGAGAGGGTAGTATAGGTTGACAAACCTCAGGAGATCAAACAATGAGAATGCTGCTCAATGAAATGAAAACTATTTCCAGTGATGTCTTCGAGCCTTGCCTACTGGGGCTGGGCTAATATTTTCAAGCTTGAGGCCTTTTTCTTTGTCTTTCTCTGTTTAATATACTTTTACTAGAGGCCCGGTGCACGAATTCGTGAACCAGTGTGGTACCTCAGCCTGGCCTGCGGGGATAGGCGAAGGTGGCTGTCTGACATCCCCCATGGGGTCCCAGATTATGAGAGGCCACAGGCCAGGCCAAGGGACACCACCAGTCACCATTAGGTCTGTGGAGAGACATGGGAGGTTGGCCTGCTGGAGAGGGACCATGGGAGGGCTCCAGGGTGTTTTCAGCCCATCTCACTCAGTCCTGATCAGCCAGACCCCAGCAGCAAGCTAACCTACCAGTCTGAATGCCTTGTCCCTGGTGGTCAAAGCATATCATAGTGAGCAGTTGAGCAACTTTAGTATATCATTTTCATATTATGCTTTGATCGGTTGAACAGATGATGGGTCAACTGGACACTTAGCATATTAGTCTTTTATTATATTGATTGATTTCATACACGAAGGGAGCGAGAAACATCAATGATGAGAGAGAATCATACATCGGGTGCCTCCTACACGCCCCCTACTGGGGATTGAGCCCACAACCAGAGCATGTGCCCTTTAGCAGAATAGAACCTGGGACCTTCCAGAGTCTACAGTCCAACACTCTGTCCACTGATCCAAACTAGCTAGGTCTCATTGGTTAATTCTTGTCTGTGCCCTGACAAGGAATCCAACCATGACCTCCAGGTTCATAGGTCGTACCTCAACCACGGAGAAACAGCGGCTTGGCTCAAAATGCTTTTATTGATTTGAGAGAGAGCGAGAGAGACAGAGAGAGACAGAGAGACAAAGAGACAGAAATAGAGAAAGAAAGGAGAAGCAGAAGCAGAAGTTGAATTAGAAGATGAAGAAGAAGAAGAAGAAGAAGAAGAAGAAGAAGAAGAAGAAGAAGAAGAAGAAGAAGAAGAAGAAGAAGAAGAAGAAGAAGAAGAAGAAGAAGAAGAAGAAGAAGAAGAAGAAAGAGAGAGAGAGCCAGAGAGATCAATGTGCCCTCACACCCAGTGGGTGGCAGATAGAACAACACCGCTTAGTGAAAAGGTGAACAGAACTATACACGCCCCGCTGGTAGGGAAGCAGGACTGGGGCTCTGGTTGACAAGAGCCAGGGACACCATCACGTGTCCAAGGAGTCTTCCCTCAACTCAAGGATCAGTTCCTCCACGCCATTCTCCTTGATGTGGTGGACGATGCGCTAGAACCGGCGCAGGTAGTCTAGGTACTGGCTGCCAGGTTGGAAAGTCCACAACAAAGGCAAGGTGGTCGAGGTCAGCGGGCTGGTGGTGGGTGCGATATACCCACTGGGGATGTCTTTCTGGCGCAACCGTACTTGCAGGACACCTCCTATCTTCATGAAGAGATGCAGCCACGTGTGCTGGTTCTCGTCCTCATACACAGAGGGCCCATGGATGCTCAGGCAGATGGGGTGCGATGTGAGGTGCACCTTTGACGGGAGCTCGGCCATGACTCCTTCATGGTCCTAGGAGCAGTAACCACAGCCTCTCAGAGCCTCTTGCTACTTCGGTCCTGGAATCAAAAGACAGGGCATGGTGTCCACAAACGCATTTTACCTTTTCTTTGATCTTTATGTTTTTTTATGGTTGTGTTTGTGGTTGCCTTTGGTTTATTCTGCAAATTTGTAAATCTCAACTTTTCTTTCTTTTGAGCTTTAGATCTCTCACCTAGAACAAACTGTACAAAATGTACTTAAAGTAAAATTTTACTCTGTGAAGGTAACTCGGTCATATAGAATATTTTAAACATTTTTTAAATGAGTTGACATACAACCTTAGGTTCATTTCAGGGCTACACCCCAATGATTAGACATTATATAATGGATTAAGAAATCATGCAATTAATTTTAAACCCATCTCACAACATACACAGGTATTATAACATTACTACAGGCTCAGTGCACAAAATTCATGCACTTGGGGTGGTCGGGAGGGTCCCTCAGTCAGTTCTGTGGCTTCTCTCAGTCCGAGACCCCTTGAGGGATGTCAAACTGACAGCTTAGGCCCACTTTAGTGCTGCTCTGGAGGATCCCACCAACCCCTGTGCTCGGCAACTGTGAGCCTGGCTTTTGGCTGAGCAGTGCTCCCCCTGTGGGAGCGCACTCACCACCCATGGATAGCTCTTGCCATGAGCATCTGCCCGGGTGGTCAGTTTGTATGTAGTGACCAATTTTTCTTCGATTTAGTTGATTTGCATTTTATCCTTTTATTATATAGGGTTGCATTGACTCAAGGCTCTACTTTACTGTGCCATGAATATTCTTTCGTTTTTTTTCATAGAGTTTACTGATTTCAGAGAGGAAGGGAGAGGGAGAGAATTAAAGATCAATGATGACAGAGAATCACGGATTGGTTGCCTCCTGCATGCCCCCTACTGGGGATCAAGACTGTAACCCAGGTCTGTGCAATGACTGGGAATCAAATCAACTTCTCCTTGTTCCTAGGTTTAAGCTAAACAACTGAGCTATGCCAGCTGGGGTCCTTTCTCTAAATTTTCTTTTCTTTCGTTTTCTTTTCTTTTCTTTTCTCTTCTTTTGTCTTTTCTTTTCTTCATAATTAAAACTTTGTCGTTGGTTCAACTTTTCTTTCAGTCCTCACACCACCTCCTTCTTTCTGATCATTTCAAAGGGAACTCACAAACCATAGAACAAGCCACCCCATTCAAATAATATGCTTTACATTTAAAAGCTGGCAGAGGATCAAAGCTAATTCAACATCCAGGTAGGCTTCTTAACAGAGGTCTTGCTTCTCAAGTGCTGGTGAGAGAGGCAAGACCAAAATATTCAGGGACAGACAGACACTGGGATAGATGATCAGGCAAACAGGAAGCAAAGAGACCAGTGAAACAGCAAGTACGATTCCTGAGGTCTCATAACATCACTCATAGAATGATCTCTCCCTTCCCCAAACCTCAGCCATGCTCTTGGCAAGAGCTGTATGTTTTTGCTGCTTAACTCACTTCAGTCCACAAAGCTGAAATTCCTTTCTCAGATCAGACTAGTTCCCCAATAAATCCTCCTCCTCCTCCCATCCACCTTTTTCTTACCTGTTCTTCTTGCTCTGAAGGAAAATCACCGTTCTTCACTCCTTTCCTCTGTGACCAGTCTCTGCTTCCCCCTGTCACCTGCAGAAGAAAGAACATGACCATGATACACATATTCCCAGGAGTCTACGTTCCAGGAATGTGTCCAGAAAAACAAGGTTCCCCTGACTCACCCACTCTAAATCAGTCCCATGAGACAGGTTGTAGTTAGGAAGGAAAGAGGTTTATTCCTGTGCCAGCACCCTGAGAAGATGGAAGATGCTCTTCCCCAAACCCATCTGCACATCTCAGTACAGGCAGAGACTTTTATAAGGAGGGAGAGGCCAAACAGAGCAAAGAGGTCAGGGGGCGGGGCTTGAGAAGTTCTCTCCGTGATGACAGGCAGAGTCCTATCTGATAAGGATCTTGCAATTGGCCAGGTGTCAGTCCAGTGTGCATCATCCTAGACATTGTCCTCCTGGTTCTAAGGTTGAAGGTCATCAAATCTTTCAGAACTGGGAATGTCAGAGTTCATACCTTGTAAAATTTGTTCCTAGGATTCTTATACAAACAGGTTGTTTACCTACAATCTTCATTATTAGTCAGAGTCTGCATTTACAGGAACAATGTGGAACGAATGGTGAGGTGAGTTGTAATTCCCACTGTGACATGAATGCTGTGATGCTTCAAGGCGTTTCCACCCTTTGAAGAAGTCAAATTGGCCCTGGCTGGTTTGGCTCAGTGGATAAAGTGTTGGCCTTCGACCTGAAGAGTCCTGGGTTCGATTCTCGGTCAAGGGCACATGCCCAGTTTGTGGGCTTGATCCCCAGGGAAGGACGTGCCGGAGGCAGCCGATCCATGATTCTCTCATCATGGATGTTTCTATCTCTCTCCCTCTCCTTTCCTCTCTGAAATCAATAAAAATATATTTGAAAAAAAGAAAAAAATCAAATTGTCTCCCCAATATTCACAACCCAGAATCAGGCAAATGTCTATGTTTCTTGGAAAGAATATAAATTCCCATCTCCAACATGCTGTTTTGAAATCCCCAATCCGGGGACAGGAATGTTTCATGGAGGGTGTGGTCACAAATTTTTTTCATTTTCAGACATCTGGTCAACCCAATTCTAATGGAAGTTCTGATGTAAGCCTGCCACCCTCAGCCAAAGGGGGAGTTATCAAACAGCTGGGTAAGCCCACCCTTAAATTCTTAAATATTCCTCATTCATCAGCCCACACTTGACATCTATGCATAGCCTCTCATCCGAAGAATTATGCAGGTTTAGAAGTGTTAATATCATGGAGAAATGCATCCAATAAACCTCAACACACAGCCTTCTCCCTACTCTTAAAAACGATAAAGAGTATTCAGTGACAGACACAGGCATCCCTGACTATAAAGTTCAAAAAAAATTTAATGTATTCATTTCAGGAGAGAGTCGTTGATTCCTTTCCAAGTAATTTTCAGCATAATTCCGTTAATCCTTCCCTGAACTTAAGGTCTTTGTATTTGTGTTTGAATGAATCCCAACCATAGGTTATAGCAACATGTATGTATCTTTATAACAAGAAAGAACAAGTAGAGCAATTACTATCTATACTAATAAAGGGTAATATGCTAATTAGACAGGATGTCTTCCAGACGACCTTCTGCATGTCCTTCCTGACAAAGGTGGCCCCGGAGAAGCCACCCAGTGTCCCTGGTGCCTGAAACCAGGTGGGGAAAAGCTCATCCTGGACCCAGGTGCCTGTTTCCAGCCGGAGCAGGGAAGCCTGGGTCCTGGGTGCAGGGGCAGAGGCAGAGGCAATTAGGGGTGATCAGGACAGCAGGAGAGCAGATAGAGGCGATCGGGCCAGCAGGGGAGCAGTTAGAGTCATCAGGTCGCAGGGGAGCAGTTAGGGGAGATCAGGCAGGCAGAGGAACTGTTAGGGGTGATCAGGCCGTCAGGCAGAAGTGGTTAGGGGGGATCAGGCAGGCAGGCGAGCAGTTAGGAGCCAGCAGTCCTGGATTGCAAGAGGGATGTCCCAGAATGGAGAAGGCCTGAGGGACCCCCCGGCCTGCCCCCGTGCAGGAGTTTCATGCACCGGACCTCTAGTACTGAAATGATTGTCTACGGTGGATTTTTTTTTTCTCTTCAAGACTCCGTCATGTCAGTCTGCTTTTTAAAAAAGTATTTGCTATTTTTACAAAGCCCAAAGTGGTAGTTGGACATTATATATGACTTCCTACATATACTTCCACATAATAGATGTTTTAGGGGATATTCATAAATATCAAATGCCAACTAAGTGCACGGGTTTTTAACACTTTGGGACACTGGTCAAAAGCTGGAGAACATATATGCGTAACCCATAGACACAGTCAACAGTGTGGTGATGGCCACAGGAGAAGGGGAGGACATAGTGGAGGTGGGATAAGAGAGGGAAATGGGGACATCAGTAGTAATGACAACAATAAAAATAAAGTAAAAAAATAAATATGATGCCCAGCTGTTGTGGCTCAGTGTTTGAGCGTCGACCTATGAACCAGGAGGTCACAGGCTCAATCCCCAGTGGGGGTCGTGCAGGACACAGCCAATCCGTGGTTCTGTCTTATCATGCATGTTTCTATCTCTCCTCTCCCTTCCTCTCTGAAATCAATAAAATAAAATAAAATAAAATAAAATAATTTTAAAAAATAAACATGAGCCATCGAAGATTATTAGAAAAAAAATTAACCTACCTTTAAATTGACTATTATGCAGAAAATGCAAACTAAAAGAACCTCACATTTTTTGTATCATTTTCATTGAATTTACTGGGGTGCCATCCTATATAATAAAAGCCTAATATGCTAAGTGTCTGGTCATCCATTAAACCAATCAAAGGATAATATGCTAATGATATGCTAAGGCCGCTCAACCGCTTGCTATGATGCAATGACTACCAGGGGGCAGACACTCCGGCCAGTAGGTTAGCTTGCGGCTGGGGCCTGGCTGATAGGGACTGAGCGACATGGGCCAGTCACACCCTGGAGCCCTCCCGCTGTCCCTCCCTGGCTGGCCAACCTCCCACATCCCTCCCTGGCCCCGGTCATGCATTGGTGGGGTCCCTTGGGCTGGCCTGCACCCTCTCACAATCTGGGACCCCTCAGGAGATGTCAGAGATCCAGTTTCAGCCCAATCCCTCAAACCAGGCCGAGGGACCCCACTGGTGCACGAATTCGTGCACCGGGCCTCTAGTTGGTTAATAAAAATAAGGTTAATGGATGAAGCAAAATAAAAAAACAAAACTCATAAACACAGACAACAGTCCAGTGATGACCAGAGAGAAAGGGGGTTGGGGGAAGGAGAAAGAGGGTAAAAGGAGGATTAATGGTGATGGAAGGAGACTTGACTTGGGGTAGTGAACACAGAATACGATAGACAAACAATGTCTTATAGAACCTCACGAGTTTTATAGTGTCACTAGAGGCCTGGTGCACAAAATTCATGCATTTGGGGGGGAGGTGGTCCCTCAGCCTGGCCTGTGCCCTCTCGGGGAGTGGACCTAAGCCATCAGTCGGACATCCTTAGTGCTGTCAGGGAGGTGGGAGAGGCTCCCGCCACTGACCGCCACTGTGCCCACCAGCCATGAGCCTGTGGGAGCACACTGACCACCAGGGGGCAGCAGCTCCTGCATCGAGCGTCTCCCCCTGGTGGTCAGTGTGCATCATAGACCTGGTCCTTCGGCTCTTCAGCCTATTTGCATGTTAGCCTTTTATTATATAGGAATATGACACCAAGATCAAAAGACTTCAATGACCCTTAATCCAATGTCTGACTTGAATGACTGAGCCCAAGTACCACGGAATCAAGGTTTGGGCAGGTTTGTAGCCTCTTATATAAAAAATTGCATCCTTGGCCTGGCCAGTGTGGCTCAGTGGTTGAGCATCGACCTATGAACCAGGAGGTCACGGTTCGATTCCCGGTCAAGGGCACACGCCCGGGGTGCAGGTTTGATCCCCAGTAGGGGCGTGCAGGAGGCAGCCAATCCGTGATTCTCTCTCATCATGGATGTTTCAATCTCTCTCTCCCTCTCCATTCCTCTCTGAAATCAATAAATATATATATATATTTAAATGCATCATTGGCTCGGCCAGTGTGGCTCAGGGATTGAGTGTCCACCTATGAACCAGGTGGTATTGGTTCGATCTCCCAGTTGGGGAAAACACAAAAATGAACCAATGAATAGCTCAATAAGTGGAACAACAAATCAATGTTTCTCTCTCTTCTTCGCTAAAATCATGTGTTGTGTTTTGTTTTGTTTTAATTTTTAAGAACAAAAAAGCAGCTGTAACCAGTTTGTCTCAGTGGATAGAGCGTCGGCCTGCGGACTGAGGGGTCCCGGGTTCGATTCTGGTCAAGGGCATGTACCTTGGTTGCGGGCACATCCCCGGTGGGGGGTGTGCCGGAGCCAGCTGATCGATGTTTCTCTCTCATCGATGTTTCTAACTCTCTATCCCTCTCCCTTCCTCTCTGTAAAAAAATCAATAAATATATATATATTTAAAAATATATATATATTTTTTAAATATATATATATTTTAAAAAGAATAAAAAAGCAAATCTAATTTATTTCTTCTTTTGACCTTAAACCATAGTTTGCTGGTATGAAAAATATCCACCTGCCCATTTGGGGGAAACACAGCATTTCTGTTTGAATATATTTGCTAACATCTTACATTCAAGACTGCTTTTCAAAATGAGCCCTTTTACATGCTCAGAGCAACGTATGTTAATTTGGAGGGGAAAATAAAAAAACTAGGGAAACATCTTTCGAGCTATAACTCGGTTTCCTGGCTTTTGCCATGCGTCGCAATTTGAACTACGTGGTTAGATAAAAGCTCCTATTCGACTGTGCGGCTCACCAGGATGAGTGGCCCGTCTTGGAACGCTTCCCTCTAACAAATGCGAACACTGTAGTCTCTCCTCACAAAAGCACGGCTTGAATAAACACGCCTGGACGGGCAGGCAGGCATGGCGGCAAATACCTCTTTTCAGAGTTCAGAGAGCAAAGAACAGTGGGAAAACTTATTTTCCTATTGCTGTCTTTTGTTTTGATCACATTTTCATGGTTTGTTTGGTTTTTTCCCCCCAACGATTTCATGCCCAGCAAGGACTGCCTTTCTTCCTGGCATGAGTAAGACCGTCAATACAGCCTCTCCAGTGTGACTCAGAGGTTGAACGTCGACCTAGGAACCAGGAGGTCCCGGGTTCGATGCCCGGCCAAGGGCACATCCCTGGGTGGCAGGCTCCATCCCCAGTAGGGGGCGTGCAGGAGGCGGCCGGTCCATGGTTCTCTCTCATCCTCAATGTTTCTCTCTCCTCTCCCTCTCCCTTTCTCTCTGAAATCAATAAAATTAAAACAATATTTTTTAAACAATAAAAATATACATTTTTTTTAAAAAGTCCCTAGTTGGTTTGGCTCAGTGGTTGAGGGTCGACCTATGTATGAACCAGGAGTTCAGGGTTCGATTCCCTATTAGGGCACATGACCCCGGGTTGTGGGCTGGATCCCCAGTAGGGGTCGTGCAGGAAGCAGCCAGTCCATGATTGTCTCTCATCATGGATGTTTCTCTCTCACTCTCTCCCTCTCCCTTACTCTCTGCAATCTATAAAGAATATATTTTTTAAAATAACTAATAAATAAAAGACAAATCTCTCCCCCAATGTGGACTGTGCGGGAGGCAGCCGGTCCATGATTCTCTCCCATCGTGGATGTTTCTATCTCTCTGTCTCTCCCTCTCCCTTCCTCTCTCTGAAATTAATAAAAACATATTTTAAAAAATAGTAAATAAAAGACACATCTCTTCCCAGAAGGCCTGGGACGGAATCGTATGAAGGTTTCCTTCCCCCTTTTCTCTCTTTCTCTCCCGGCCGGGGCAGCTCTTTTGTGCAAACCAGCAGGCGACCTATAGAAATGTCACTGGGACCCCAGGGAGCCCAGGGTCTTAATAGCCCGAAGAATCCTCTATTATTTAACTCCACTCACCAGATAAGGGCTTTTCAAGCGCCCTTTCTAGCCAGAAGCCGCAACGCTGCAGCTGAAAAGGAGAGAGGACGGCCTTTATTCACCCAGAAACACCCTCCAGGAAGGAACTGACTTTTACCTCCATGTGAGAGGGGGTGTCTGCGGGGCCAAGCGGGGTGTCTCTGGGGCCGAGAGGGAAATCTAATTGGGAGTCTCTGATCTGATTCTCTCTCTCTCTCTCTCTCTCTCTCTCCCTCCCTCTCCCTTTGGGGACAACCCGCTTACATCCATCCAGATTCTCGACCTTCCTAATGTGGTTCTCAACCTCCTTCAGGCCGCGACCCTTGAATACGGCTCCTCATGTTGTGGGGACCCCCAACCATAACATTATTCTCATTGCTGCTTCATCACTATATCTATATTATCTATATCTATATCTATATCTATATCTATATCATCTATATCTATATCATCTATATCTATATCTATATCTACATCTACATCTACATCTACATCTACATCTACATCTACATCTATATCTATATCTATATCTATATCTATATCTATATCTATATCTATATCATCTATATCTATATCTATATCTATATCTATATCTATATCTATATATCTATCTATATCAGTGGTTCTCAACCTTCCTCAGGCCGCGACCCTTGAATACAGCTCCTCATGCTGTGGGGACCCCCAACCATAACATTATTCTCGTTGCTGCTTCATCACTATATCTATATCATCTATATCTATATCTATATCTATATCTATATCTATATCTATATCTATCTACATCTATATCTATATCTACATCTATATCTACATCTATATCATCTATATCTATATCTATATCTATATCTATATCTATATCTATATCTATATATCTATCTACATCTATATCTATATCTACATCTATATCTATATCTATATCTCTATATCTATATCATCTATATCTATATCTATATCATCTATATCTATATCTATCTCTATCTCTATATCATCTATATCTATATCATCTATCTCTATATCTATCTATATCTATATCTATATCTATATCTATATCTATATCTATATCTATATCTATATCTATATCAGTGGTTCCCAACCTTCCTCAGGCCGCGACCCCTGAATACAGCTCCTCATGCCGTGGGGACCCCCGACCATAACATTATTCTCGTGGCTACGTCATCGCTGTCATGTGGCCGCTGTGATGAATCGTCATGGAAACATCTGATCTGCAGGATGGATTTTCATGGTGACACATCGAACATCATGAAAGCGCCGTGATCAATCACAAAAACAATATGTGATGATCGATGTGTTTTCCGACGGTCTGAGGCGACCCCTGGGAAAGGGTCGTTCGACCCCCAAAGGAATCGCGACCCACAGGTTAAGAACCGCTGATCCAGAAGGAAAAAGAAACTCGCATCAAAGTCCCTTATAGCCCATCCCTGGCTGGTGTGGCTCAGTGCATAGAGTGTCGGCCTGCGGACTGAAGGGTCCTGGGTTCGATTCCTGGTCAGGGCGCTTGCCTGGGTTGTGGGCTCCATCAGCCAATCCATGATTCTCTCTCATCATTGGTGTTTCTCTCCTTCTTCCTCCCTCTCTGAAATCAATAAAAATAATATCTATATAAAAATGTTGAAGTTATATATAATATATATAATCTCCCTTGCAGCCCAAATCTTAGCGGTTGTAAATTATGCTGCTACGAACCAATCATTCTTCTTTTTTCTTTTTTTAATTTGCAAAAAATCATAAGAATGTTTATTTATTTACTTATTTTAATAATTATTTTTTCCCAATATATTTTTATTGATTTCAGAGAGAAAGGGAGAGGGAGAGAGGTAGACGACACATTGATGATGAGAGAGAATTATGGAGCCTGCAACCCAGACATGTGCCTTTTTTTTATTAAATATATTTATTTTTATTAAATTTATTAAATTTATTTTTATTAGATTTATTACCATTAAATATATATATTTGACTTTTTACAGAGAGGAAGGGAGAGGGATAGAGAGTTAGAAACATCCATGAGAGAGAAACATCGATCAGCTGCCTCCTGCACGCCCTCCACTGGGGATGTGCCCACAACCCAGGTCCATGCCCTTGACCGGAATCGAACCCGGGACCCTTCAGTCCGCAGGCCGACCCTCTATCCACTGAGCCACACCAGCTAGGGCTATTTTAATAATCCTTTATCACTGAAAGTATTACAGATGTCCCATTTCCCCCCCCCCCATTGACCCCCTCCAATCTGCCCCCGCAACCCTGGTTGTAAGCAAAACGTCTGGCCCCAGTCCGGGCATGTGGGGAGGCAACCCATCGATGTGTCTCTCTCACATCAGTGTTTCTCTCTCTCTCTCTCTCTGTCTCTCTCTCTTCCATTCTCTCTAAAAATCAATGGAAAAAAATACCCTTGGGTGAGGATTTAAAAAAGAAAGGAAGAAAGAATTCCCTGAGATCCAGGAACCATGGCCCTCACTGGTGGTGGCTCAGTGGATAGAGCGTCGGCCTGTGGACTGAAGGGTCCCGGGTTCGATTTCTGGTCAAGGGCACAGGCCCGGGTTGTGGGCTTGATCCCCAGTAGGGGGCGTGCAGGAGGTGGCCGGTCCATGATTCTCCCTCCTCATGGATGTCTCTCTCTCTCCTCCCTTCCTCTCTGAAATCAATAAAAATATATACACTGAGTGGCCAGATTATTATGACCAAACAGATGATGATCACCACGCCAGCAGTCCTTCACGGACACG
This sequence comes from Myotis pilosus, assembly GCA_036010255.1. NCBI lineage: Eukaryota > Metazoa > Chordata > Mammalia > Chiroptera > Vespertilionidae > Myotis > Myotis pilosus. The sequence goes on from JASKON010000052.1 coordinate 38,983, forward strand.
TCCAAAAATACTGAATATTTAGCCCTAGCTGGTTGGACTCAGTGGATAGAGTGTCGGCCTGTGGACTGAAGGGTCCCAGGTTCGATTCCGGTCAAGGGCACATGACTGGGTTGTGGGCTTGATCCCCAGTAGGGGGTGTGCAAGAGGCAGCCGATCAATGATTCCCTCTCATCATTGATGTTTCTATCTCTCTTTCCCTCTCCCTTCTCTCCGAAGTCAATAAGATACATTTTTTAAAAAATACTGAATATTTAAAACTCCCTAAGCAAATACTCTCAAGGTATTTATTATTATTATTATTATTATTATTATTATTTGCATAACTAATGAACTTCATTGTACTGATGGGGTGGTCAACATAATCTGGCCGCTCAGTGTATATACTAGAGGCCCCGTGCACAAAATTTGTGCATGGGGAGAAGGAGGGCGAGGTCCCTCATCCCAGCCTGCACCCTCTCTCCAATCTGGGACTGATGGTTTAGTCCAAATCCCCGGACATCCCTCCTAACTGCTCACCTGCCTGCCTGGTCGCCCCCAACTGCTCCCCCTGCTGGCCTGATTGCCCCTAACTGCCCCCCCTGCCAGCCTGATCGCCCCCAATGGCCCCCCCTGCTAGTCTGGTTGCCCCTAACCTGCCCCCTGCCCATCTAGTCGCCCCCAACTGCCCCCTGCCAGCCTGATCGCCCCAATGGCACCCCCTGCTAGTCTGGTTGCCCCTAACCTGCCCCCTTCCAATCTGGTCGCCCCCAACTGCCCCCCTGCTGGGCTGGTTGCCCTTAACCTGCCCCCTTCCAGTCTGGTCACCCCCAACTGCCCCCCTGCTGTCCTGGTTGCACCCAAATGCCCCCCTGATGGTCTGGTTGCCCCTAACTTGCCCCCTTCCAATCTGGTCGGCCCCAACTGCCCCCCTGTTGTCCCGGTCACCCCTAACCTGCCCCCTGCTGTCCTGGTCACCCCCAACTGCCCCCCTGCTGGGCTGGTTGCCCCTAACCTGACCCCTGCCAATCTGGTTGCCCCCAACTGCCCCCCCTGCTGTCCCGGTCACCCCCAACTGCCCCCTGCTATCCTGGTCACCCCTAACCTGCCCCCTGCTGTCCTGGTTGCCCCCAACTGCCCCCCTGCTGGGCTGGTTGCCCCTAACCTGGCCCCTGCCAGCCTGGTCGCCCCCAACTGCCCCCCCTGCAGGCCTGGTCGCCCCACGCAGCCTGCTGCTCGGTCATTACTGTGACGGTGTCCTGGACAATTTGCATATTCCTCTATTATTAGTATAGATTTTGAAAATGACGCGTGAAAAAGGGGGGCTCACGTTTGCGGAATAAGAGGCGCCCTGAAAAAAAAAACGGAAGGGAACCCCAAAGAAACGCAGTGGACAAGGTGCCCAGGAGCCCGTTTGCCCAAACCCTTGGCATTTCCTTGCACCTCACACCACGGGTTGCCGGGCTAGCAGACGCCGAGTCCCTCGCGCCCGCGGTCAGAACGTGTGAGCAAAATGGCCCGTTTGTCTTCATTTCCATCCTTAAAAACTGCATTCACAGTGCAGAGCCCTCGTCACCCACCAAATGGCTCCACGGTGATGTGACTGGAAAAAACCATCGCGTCTCATTTAATTAGCAACGGAATTAAAATCCGGGGCCGCCCGAGCACGAAGCCAAAGTGTTTCTCGAGTGAAGGGCTTAAGTTTCATTTAAAAAAAAAAAAATCCCTACAGAAATCTCTCTCTGTCACACGGAATTTTTAGGAGTCAGATGCCTCCGCTGTCTTCAGGGCCTCCTCGTCCACACGCGAGCTTGTAACGCAAAATAGTGCAGGAAATCTTGAACGTGGGGCCTTGCAGAATAGTGTGGGGTGTGGGGAGGGTGGGAATGGGAATGTGGTATTAGTCAGGGTTCTCCAGAGAACAGAACCAATAGGAAATCTATATCTATATATCTATATCTATATCTATATCTATATCTATATCTATATCTATATCTATATCTATATCTATCTATATCTATATCTATCTATATCTATATCTATATCTATACCTATACCTATACCTATATCTATATCTATATACCTATCTATATCTATCTATCTACATCTATATCATCTGTATGTATACCTATATCTATACCTACACCTACACCAATAACTATATCAATGTCTATATCTATATCTATATCTATATCTATCTTTATCTATGACATCTATATGTATACCTATATCTATACCTATACCTATACCTACACCTACACCTACATCTATATCTATATCTACATCTACATCTATATCATCTATATGTATACTTATGTCTATACCTACACCTACAGCAATATCTATATTAATGTCTATGTCTATATGTACATCTATATCTATCATCTGTATCTATATCTATCTCTATATGTGTATCTATATGTGTGTATATATTGTGTATCTACTAGTATATGAGTATCTATATTGAATGTATATCTTATCTATATCTATGTCTATACCTATATCTATACCTATATCTATATCTATATCTATATGTGTATCTATATCTAATCTACATCTATGTCTACATCTACATCTATATCTATATCATGTCTATATCTATATCTATATCTATATCTATATCTATATCTATATCTATCTATATCTATATCTATATCATCTATAGCTATGTCTAATCTATATCTATACCTATATCTATATAGGTGGATCTAGATCTTGATCTATATGTGTATGTATATATGTGTATCTATATCTATGTCTATAACTGTATCTACATGTGTATGTATATCTATATCTAAAGCTATATCTATATCTATCTATTATCTATCTATCAATCTATCCATCTATCACCTGTCATCCATCTATTATAATTCTATCTATCTTCTACCTATCTACCTGTATCTATCTATCTATATCTATCTATCGTCTATCTATCTATCTATCATCTATCCATCTATCCATCCCTATCTATCTATCTATCTATCTATCTATCTACCTACCTACCTACCTATCTAAGTATCTCTTTATCCAGAGAGAGAGACAGAGATCGAGACATACAGAGACACAGAGACACACACAAATGCACGTACCTCGGTTGCAGGCCCTGTGCAGGAGGCAGCCCATGGATGCGTCTCGCTCACATCAATGTTTCCCTCTCTCTCTCCCCCCTCCCTCCCACTCTCTCTAAAAGTAAATAAATACAATACAATAAAAATCAAAGGAAAAATATCTTTGGGTGAGGATTAACACAAAAAATAAATATATTTAATCAAAATCAATAAAACATATTTCAAAAGAAGGTGTCATAGATATAATTATAATCATCACCAGTATAAGAATAACATAACTGTATTCACAATTATAAATAAATTCAAAGAGTAGGGTTATATCCAAGGCCCTTCTTCCCTTGCCCTTCCTCTCTGACACCAATAAAATATATATATATACACTAGAGGCCTGGTGCATGAAATTCGTACACTTGGGGGGGGGGGTCCCCTCAGCCTGGATTGCAAGAGGGCTCATGCCAGGCCGAGGGACCCCACTGGTGCACGATCGGGGCTGGGGAGGGACACAGGAGGTTGGCCAGCTGGGGAGGGACCGCGGGAGGGACCCATGGCATGTCCGGCCGGTCTCCCTCAGTCCCAATTGGCCGGACCCCACCCAGCAGCAAGCTAACCTACCAGTGGGAGCGTCTGCCCCCTGGTGGTCAGTGAACATCATAGCAACTGGTCGACCAGTCAACTCTGTGCCCCCTGGTGGTCAGTGCACGTCATAGCGAGCGGTTGAGCGGCCTTAGCATATCATTAGCATATTACCCTTTGATTGGTTGAATGGCCGACCAGACAACCGGACACTTAGCATATTAGGCTTCTGTTATATAGGATATATATTTTTTAAATGGGATAATAATGTTATTGACCTATTCCTTTCTTAGGAGGATAAAATGAACTCCTGTGTGTGAAGGGCTCAAAGAGAATGACTGTCATTCTGTGAGTGTTGGTTGCCTATGTTACTATTTTCTCACAACCTGCCAGATTTATTCCCTCAATGATGTAGAATTGGGGTGAGGGGCCGAGAATAGCAGGGGGTCCCCACCCTTGGGCACCCACACCAGAAAGATCTCCAATGAATGCCGAGTCCCCTCCAAACCCAAGCAAGGTGTTCCATGGTATTTAATTAAGATGCAACTCTTGATTGCCTTCTGGCCCTTTGATAATTGTGTTTTCGCCGTGCCATGGGTCCTTCCTTGCATTTAATTACTTTCATTTTTAAATACATTTTATTGATTTTTTACAGAGAGGAAGGCAGAGGGATAGAGAGTTAGAAACATTGATGAGAGAGAAACATAGATCAGCTGCCTCCTGCACACCCCCTATTGGGGGATGTGCCCTCAACCCAGGTCCATGCCCTTGACCGGAATCGAACCCAGGACCCTTCAGTCCGTAGGCCGATGCTCTATCCACTGAACCACACCAGTCAGGGCTTAATTACTTTAAATTATTCTTGCGATTTGCTGTCAGACCCATCCATAACGCCTCCAGCCAGAGAAAAGCAAATGCTTGGATTCTTAAATCAAGTCAGTTCAGACCCAAACAACATAACAACGCTTTTCCTTCATGACCCAAACATGAAAGGAACTTGGAGGAAATGTGTTACCACCACAAAGACGACTTCAGAAAAAATAAAACAACCACATAGTCCTTAGCTTTTTCTGCCTGACGTATCTCACTCCCCATCATGGTCTCAGGGCCCGTCCGTGCTGCTGCAAATGGCCCCACTCCATCCTTTCTCCTGGCTGCGTCGTAATCCGTTGTGTACATGGACTAAGTCTTCTTCATCCAGTCCTCCATCGCGGGACACGTTGGCTGTTTCCATGTCTTGGCCCCCGTGAATAACACTGCAATGAGCATAAGGGTGCATACATCCTATAGAATAAAAGCCCAATAGGATAAGTGTCTGGTCGACCAGTCGGCCGTTCAGCCAATCACAGCATAATATGCTAATGACATGCTAAGGCCGCTCAACTGCTCGCTATGACGTGCACTGACCACCAGGGAGCAGACAGTCAACCGGTCGCCCGGTCGCTATGACGTGAACTGACCAGCAGGGGGCAGACGCTCCAACCAGTAGGTTAGCTTGCTCCTGGGGTCCCGCCTGATTGCTATATGATTTCACTCATATGTGGAATATAAAGCAGAAATTGGCCCTCGCCAGTTTGGCTCCGTGGATAGAGCATCGACCTGTGGACTGAAGGGTCCCGGGTTCGAGTCCCAGACAAGGGCACATGCCTGGGTTGTGGGCTCTATCCCCAGTAGAGGGCGTGCAGGTGGCAGCTGATCCATGATTCCCTCTTATTGTGGATGCTTCTCCCACTCCCTCTCTTTCTCTATCTCCCTCTCTTTCTCTCTCCCTTTTTTTTCCTTCTCTGAAATCAATAAAAACCTATTAAAAACATATTTGAGAAGAAATGATTCTCTCGCATTTAAAATTATAGAGATCCCTTAAAAAAAACCAGTACAGAAAATCACAGGTTTTTGGCGTCTTCTCTTAGCTAGAAAACTACTAATTGAGAATAATGTATACTTGCTCTTCTAGGAAAAGCCGCTGAAGATAATGGTTACTTTGAGCCTGAAAACCTTTAAAATTTCAATGAAGACTAAGCACATTCATTCATCAAAATTTATACTAATAGTTATTTACGCTGTACTCATGGCCCAAGCCGTCTTTAGGGAATAAAGCCGGAATTCATCAAGCTTGCGGCTTCGTGGAAGGTAACGTTTCTACTGTGAGGCTCAGTGTGTGAGAGGGAAGGGGTGATATAAGCTGGTAAACACGTCACAGGGAGAGACTAGACAAGCAAATATCAAAGAAGTGATAAGAGGAACTTATAATCTGATAGATAAGGCCCCTGAATGAATCTGAAAAATAATTCTATTCTTTTAAATCATAGAAGACATACACTTTTGTGGACAGGGTGCTAAGTTTCTCCTATGGGAAGAGGGGGTTAAGTTTTTCTTAAGTTTCCTTTGCAAGGCCTGTGGGGAGCGATGGGGAGGTGACTCAGCTGTGAATCCAGCAACCAGACCAGATACCCAGGGTCCGGCCGACCCACCAGGAGTCAAAACATCATCTCGTCCACATCATCTCGTCCACATCATCTCACCCACATCGTCTCGCCCACATCGTCTCGCCCACATCGTCTCGCCCACATCATCTCACCCACATCATCTCACCCACATCGTCTCGCCCACATCATCTCACCCACATCATCTCACCCACATCGTCTCACCCACATCATCTCACCCACATCATCTCACCCACATCATCTCACCCACATCGTCTCGCCCACATCGTCTCGCCCACATCATCTCACCCACATCATCTCGCCCACATCGTCTCGCCCACATCGTCTCGCCCACATCATCTCACCCACATCATCTCGCCCACATCGTCTCGCCCACATCATCTCACCCACATCGTCTCGCCCACATCGTCTCGCCCACATCATCTCGGCCACATCATCTCGCCCACATCATCTCGCCCACATCATCTCGCCCACATCATCTCGCCCACATCATCTCACCCACATCATCTCACCCACATCGTCTCACCCACATCGTCTCGCCCACATCATCTCACCCACATCATCTCGCCCACATCGTCTCGCCCACATCGTCTCGCCCACATCGTCTCGCCCACATCGTCTCGCCCACATCGTCTCGCCCACATCGTCTCGCCCACATCGTCTCGCCCACATCGTCTCGCCCACATCGTCTCGTCCACATCATCTCGTCCACATCATCTCACCCACATCCTCTCGCCCACATCCTCTGACCCACATCGTTTCACCCATATCGTCTCGCCCACATCATCTCACCCACATCATCTCACGGTGGGGGGTGGGGGTGGGGGAGGGGGAAGAGATCAGCCCATGAACTTGTGTCCATAGATGCGTCACCCATGAATGCAGACAATAGGGGGTGAGGGCCTGGTCGGGGTGTTGGGGGTGTTGGAAGTGGCCTGGAAAAGGTTAATGAGTGGAAAAAGAAAGACCTAGGTCATACTTTCAACAATAAAGATTTTAAAAATAAATAAATAGCTGTAGCTGGTGTGGCTCAGTGGATAGAGCGCCGGCCTGTGGACCTAAGGGCCCCGGGTTCGATTCCCGGTCAAGGGCACATGCCCGGGTTGTGGGCTCGATCCCCAGCAGGGGGCATGCAGGAGGCAGCTGGTCCATGATTCTCTCTCATCATTGTCATTTCTCTCTCTCCCTCTCCCTTCCTCTCTGAAATCCATAAAAACATCTTTTAAAAAAAAATACATTAATATACGTTTTAAGTGGCACGGCGAGTCCTTAAATACTAAGCATATTAGAGATGCTTTTGATCCTTTTAAAAGCCACCGTGTCTTTCTGCGTTGACATCCGCCGGGTTATTAAGCAACGTGCGTCTCAGCGCCCGCGCTAAGAGGACCTTGACAAATTTATGAACAAACATCAGTTCATTAAGACAGCGCCATGGCGACATAATTGTTGAAGTCATTAATGGCGGCTCCAACGCTGATTTAGTTGGAGAAAAAAAAAAATTTAAAAAAAACCCCTCAATTTTGAGCCTAGACTCCAAGGATCCGCTCCCTGGCAACCGCACGCATAATGAAGTGCTTATGTAATTCCTCGTTAGGCTGTGGCATGACAAATGCTTTAATTAAAATCGCTGGAACGGGGACGCCTTGATCGATCTCCCTCTCCTTTTTTGTTTTAAAAAAAAAATCTTTTCACTTTATTTGTGGGAGATGAACTGTAACATGGGCACCCACCCCCTCCTCGAAGGCTGGGTCCCTCGGGGGAAAGACGCAAACTGGGGACAGAGACGCAAAACCCTCTGCTTTCAAATATTTCACAAAATACATTTTTAATGGATCTTTATTGGGGGACGTATGACAGATGTGCCCCCCTCTCCTTCTCCCCTATGAACGCCCCCATCGCAAACCACACACTATTGTCTGCGTCCACAGGTGATTCATATCCTATATTATAAAAGGCTCATATGCAAATCGACCGTAAGGCGGAACGACCAGTTGCTATGACACGCACTGACCACCAGGGGGCAGACGCTCAATGTGAGAGCTGCCCCCTGAGGGTCAGTGTGCCCCCACAGAAGCTGAGCTCACGGCTGGCGAGCACAGAGGCGGTGGTGGGAGCCTCTCCTACCCCCAGGGCGGTCAGACATCCCGAGAGGACTCCCAGAATGCAAGAGGGCTCAGGCTGGGCTGAGGGACACCCCAGGTGCACGAATTTCATGCACCGGACCTCTAGTATGCAGACAAATTCCCCAGTTGCCCTACCGGGTTTGACTCTATGAATAGAGCATCAGCCTGTGGACTCAAGGGTCCCGGGTTCAATTCCGGTCAAGGGCCTGTTGCCTCGTTTTCCTTGGAAACAAGACAAAGCCTTCTAAATGGTCTTTCCCTTTAATATCATGCATTCAGCCAAACCAGTTTGGCTCAGTGGCTAGAGCATCGGCCTGCGGACTGAAGGGTCCTGGGTTCGATTCTGGTCAAGGGCATGTACCTGGGTTGCGGGCCCATCCCCAGTAGGAGATGTGCAGGAGGCAGCTGATGGATGTTTCTCTCTCTCATCGATGTTTCTAACTATCTCTCTCCCTTCCTCTCTGTAAAAAATCAATAAAATATATTTTTAAAAAAATTAAAATAAAATAAAATCGTGCATTCAAAGCGGAGTCATTGGTACACTGAAATGAGTGTGTGCCCCGCATAGAATGACCAAGTTAAATCCTTACAAAAGCACTTGGAATATCTCATCTAAAAATTAAAATTCTTTTTTCTGCTTTCAAAAAAAATAGATAGCGTCTTCATATTCTACAGGGAACAAGGCCTCACATCAGAAAGTGAGATGAGAAGGACGCTTGTAGATAATGGCCATCATGCCCGGCCGGTGTGGCTCAGTGGTTGGGCATCGACCTAGGAACCAGGAGGTCACAGTTCGATTCCCTATCAAGGGCATATGCCCGGATTGCGGGCTCGATCCCCAGTAGGGGGCGTGCAGGAGGCAGCCGATCAATGATTCTCTCTCATCATTGATGTTTCTCTCTCTCTCTCTCTCTCTCTCTCTCTCTCTCTCCCTCCCTCCTTCTCCCTGTCTCTACAATCAATCAATAATAATAATAATAATAATAATAATAATAATAATAATGGGCATCACTAGGCTCATTCCAAGTAAAATTAAATCTGCATAGACATACGGGTCCAGTGCAACTATGAAGTAAAGAAACACAGATTTGCTATTTTAATTTTTATTATTGACGAGAGGCCCAGTGTACAAAATTCGTGCACAGTAGGGTCCCTAGGCCTGGTCAGCAATCAGGGCCGATCAGGGTCTTCTGGCAGGCAGGTGGGCTTTCCTTCATTCTGTGCTGCCCCCTGGTGGTCAGCACACGTCATAGCGAGAAATTGAACTCCAGATCTCCCGGTCGAACTCCCAAGGGGACACTTTGCATATTAGCCTTTTATATATATAGATAGATAGATATTTTAAAATAATTTTTATATTTTTTAACTGTTTTTACTGATTTCAGAGAGGAAGGGAGAGAGAGAGAGAGACAGAGAAACATCCATGATGAGAGAGAATCAGGGATCGGCTCCCTCCCATGAGCCCCCTACTGGGGATCAAGCCCACAACCCGGGCATGTGCCCTTGACCGGGGATCGAACCATGACCTCCTGGTTCCTAGGTCGATGCCCAACCACTGAGCCTCACTGGACGGGCAAAATTTTTTAATTGTAGCCGAAGCCGGTGTGGCTCAGTGGATAGAGCGTTGGCCTGTGGACTGAAGGGTCTGGGTTCAATTCCGGTCAAGGCCATGTACCTGGGTTGCGGGCACATCCCCAGTGGGAGGTGTGCAGGAGGCAGCTGATCGATGTTTCTCTCTCATCGATGTTTCTAGCTCTCTATCTCTCTCCCTTCCTCTTTGTAAAAAATCAATAAAATATATTTTAAAAAAATTTTTTTAATTGTCAAGCTGAATTGAGATGCACAGCTTGAAAATTCACCAGATTCCCCTAAACCAGCAATTCTCAACCTGTGGGTCGTGACCCCTTTGGGGGTCAAACGACCCTTTCCAAGGGGTCACCTAAGACCCTCGGAAAACACATCTATAATTGCATATTGTTTTTGTGATTAATCACTATGCTTTCATGATGTTCAGTTTGTAACCATGACATTGGGGGTCACCACAACATGAGGCACTGTATGAAAGGGTCGCAGCATGAGGAAGGTTGAGAACCGCTGCCCTAAACCCTTTTATAAATGACCATTTAGCAAATCACACACACACACACACCAGGCCAGGCTGACGAAAACAATTAAGCAAATACACAAGTTGAATTAGCCTGAGACTCCGGACACTCCGACATCAAAGACACCTGGCTAATCCCCAGGCCTTTGAAAACCAGAATCAAACAACCCTTTGAAAAACAAAATAAAAATTAATAATAATTCAACCAGAAGAAAGGGGGAGGAAAAAATGATGGCTTTGTTTGTTCCAAAGACAAGACTTTTTGTTACCACTGGGCGAATGGGTCCTATTTCGGCCCCTGGATCACAGGGCCAAGCAATGGATAGAGAGAAATCTGTCTCCAATAACCCAGCTCGAATCTGTTTACCAGAAATCGAAAACGGCCGCCATCCACAAAGTGCTGGTAAGGACATGGAGAGAAGGGAACTGGATGGTGTGGCTCAGTGGTTGAGCGTCAACCTAGGAACCAGGAGGTCACAGGTTCGATTCCCGGTCAAGGGCACAGGCCCGGGTTGCGGGCTCCATCCCCAGTCGGGGGGCGTGCAGGAGGCGGCTGAGCCATGATTCTCTCTCCACATTGATGTTTCTCGCACTTCCTCTCTGCAATAAATAAAAAATGTATTTTAAAAAATTAACCATGGATCTGCCATTGGACAAATCGATCCCACTTGTAGGAATATATCCCAAGAGATCAGAAACACCCATCAGAAAGAATGCATGCACCCCTAGGTTCCTAGCAGCATAATTCACCATCGCTTAAGATCTGGAAACAGCCCAAGTGCCCATTAGCGGACAAATGGATAAAACAGCTGTGGTCCATCGACACCGTGGAATACTACGCAGCCCTGAAAAAGGTAGGATCTCTTACCATTTGCAGCAGCACGGAGGGACCTGGAGAGGATTGTGCTGAGTGACATCAGCCAGTCAGAAAAAGATAAATATCCCATGATCTCACTCATGTGTGGAATCGAATGAACCCAATAAACTGATGAACAAAATAGACCCAGAGACATAGAAGCATCGAACAGACTGTTGAACCTCAGAGAGAAGGCAGGGGAGGGTGGGTGGGTGGGAAGAGATCAACCAATGAACATACACGTGTATATGCATCACCCACGAACACAGACAATGTGGGGGGTGAGGGCTTTGGGGGTGTCAAGGATGGGCATGGGCTGGGAGAGGTTAATGGTGGGAAAAAGGAGGACCTATGTAACAATTTCAACAATAAAGATTTAACAATAAATTAAAAATATTAAAAAGTAAAGAAAGAAGGAATGCATGGGGGGTCTCTCTCCATTGCTCAGGGACTGGGGTTCTTGGGGTGCTCCGGGAATAAGCATTTCCGGATGCCCCTGAGGGAGGGCGTGAGCCGGGAGGCGGCTTTATTTGCCTGGAATTACACCCCTGCGTTTGCAAAGTCTATTGTCCCTGAATCCAGGCCTGGGAGACAGGGCCTCTGGGGGTGCAGCAGAGCAAGAAGCAAGGCCAGTGGCCTGAGTGTCCAGTCCATGTTGCATCCGGGTCCAGTCTGGCATCAGGCTGGCTGCCGTCCATCAGTCCGTGCCATTCATTTATTATTATTTTTATTTGTTATTTATTTCCTAGAGGCCCAGTGCATGAAATTCATGCACAGGTAGGGCCCATAGATCTGGCCTGAGATGAGGACCAATTGGAGCCGCCCTTCCGGCTGTTGGCTGGGGCCTTCCTTCACTCCATGCCGCCCCCTGGTGGTCAGCGCACGTCATAGCGAGCAGTCAAACTCCCAATCTCCCGGTCGAACTCCCGCGGGGACATTTTGCATATTAGCCTTTTATATATACACTAGAGGCCCGGTGCATGAAATTTGTGCACAGGCAGGGGGGGAGGTGTCACTCATTCCGGCCTGCACCCTCGCCGATCTGGGGACCCTCGGGGGATGTCTGACTGCTGGACAACCCTCTCACCATCCAGGACCCCTGGCTTCTAACTGCTCGCCTGCCTGCCTGCCTGCCTGATCGCCCCTAACCACTCCCCTGCCAGCCTGATCGCCCCTAACCATGCCCCTGCAGGCCCGATCGCCCCCAACTGTCCTCCCCTGGTGTGTCCCACCCTCTCAGCTGGGACTGGCCTCGTCCATGCCCTGTGGATCCACGCGACCCCCAGACCTCACTGCTGTGCGCACAGCCATCTTGTGGTGGCCATTTGTGATGACGTCGCATGTGAGGGCCGCCTAGGCTTTTATTAGTAAAGATACTAGAGGCCCAGTGCAAGGATTCGTGCACCAGTGGGATCCCTCGGCCTGGCCTGGGAGAATCAGGCTGAAACTGGACCCCAGCAACAAGCTAACCTGCCAGTCAGAGCGTCTGCCCCCTGGTGGTCAGGGCAAGTCATAGCGACTGGTTGACCAGTCGACTGTCTGCCCCTGGTGGTCAGTGCACATCATAGCGACTGGTCGACCAGTTGACTGTCTGCCCCCTGGTGGTCAGTGCACATCATAGCGACTGGTCGACCAGTTGACTGTCTGCCCCCTGGTGGTCAGTGCACGTCATAGTGACTGGTTGACCTGTCGACTGTCTGCCCCCTGGTGGTCAGTGCACGTCATCGCGAAACGTTGAAGAACCTTAGCCTATCATTAGCATATTATGCTTTGATTGGTTGAACGGACGACCAGATGACCAGATCCTTAGCATATTAAGCTTTTATTCTATAGGACGACATGCCATAAACATGAATATTTCAAGGAGGAGGGAAAAAAAGATGTAAATATCATAAAAGTGCCAACACTGTGCTCACAGAGTCTATGTCATCACAATGCACTTTTTTGTCCAACTTTTTCATGGTGCAGAGGCCTCCATGCTGAGCAGAGGGGAAAAAATCTCATTTTTGTAAAAAAAAAAAAATTTAGGAAGTGACTTACTGACCTTTTCAAACGGCTCTGTGGTGACGGCACCCACACGTCTCCAAGAGGCCGCGTGCGGGCGGCAACCGGCCTGCGGGCGGTCTGTGCCACGCGCTGGTCTCAGGCTGGGAATTAGTAAAATTCCTGGTACAATAGCCAACAGGTCAGCAAAACCCATCACCTTGTTCCAGCTCAGTTGACAACTCAACTTCGTCTGTGTGTGTGCAAATGGCCCGTCTTGCTGTAGAGAATATGGAAATACCAACCCGGGACCCTTTTCATCTTCGACCGGAGGGCATCTTTATAAACAAGACTTCGCGGATGGCCTAAATTTTAAAAATATATATTTTTT
>JASKON010000052.1:55000-60000 GCA_036010255.1 Myotis pilosus
AAAGATTCATAATATAGGATGTTAACATATAAAACAATGAAGAATTAGCAACGCTTATGATGATATTAGAGGCCCGGTGCACAAAATGCATGCACAGGGGGAAGGCCCTCAGCCCGGCCCCTGCCCTCTCGACGTCCGGGACTCACTCCTCACCACCCGCCTGAGCCCGGCCTCTGGCTGAGCAGAGCTCCCCCTGTGGGACGCACTGACCACCAGTGGGAAGCTCCTGCATTGAGCGTCTGCCCCCTGGTGGTCAGGGCACATCATAGCGACTGGTCGACCGGTCGACTGTCTGGCCCCTGGTGGTCAGTGCACGTCATAGCGACTGGTCGACCGGTCGACTGTCTGCCCCTGGTGGTCAGTGCACATCATAGCGACTGGTCGACCGGTCGACTGTCTGGCCCCTGGTGGTCAGTGCACGTCATAGCGACTGGTCAACCGGTCGACTGTCTGCCCCCTGGCGGTCAGTGCATGTCATAGTGAGCAGTTGCACAGCGTTAGCATATCATTAGCATATTATGCTTTGATTGGTTGTTCGGTTGTTCTGCCATTCGGTCTATTTGCATATCGCCCTTTTATGATAGAGGATACGCTTACACAACATATACATAAACTGTACAGGGTGCCCCCCAGAAAAGGTATACAACTAGATCTATAGATTCTATTACATTTTTTGAAATATATATTTTATTGATTTTTTACAGAGAGGAAGGGAGAGGGATAGAGAGTTAGAAACATCGATCAGCTGCCTCCTGCACGCCCCCTACTGGTTATGTGCCCAGCAACCAAGGTACATGCCCTTGACCAGAATCGAACCCGGGACCCTTCAGTCCGCAGGCCGACGCTCTCTCCACGGAGCCACACCGGTTACGGCTCTATTACATTTTTTAAAAATAAGATGTATTTTAGGAAGCACTGCCTTTATAATTATTCAAAACGTGCAGTCATTTCCGGGGACCCTGTGTAATTAAAGAACATTTAGCATGCATCATGCTCCATAGACACAATACAGTAAGGCATAACAATATACTAATCATTTCTGCAAATGATATTAAAAGCAAGTGATATTGCCCTGGCCAGCATGGCTCAGTGGATAGAGCGTCGGCCTGCGGACTGAGGGGTCCCGGGTTCGATTCCGGCCAAGGGCACACGCCCAGGTTATGGGCTCCATCCCCAGTAGGGGGCGTGCAGGAGGCAGCCGATCCATGATTCTCTCTCATCATGCATGTTTCTCTCTCCCTCTCCTCCCTTCCTCTCTGAAATCAATAAATATATTTAAAAAATAAAAAATAAAGGAAGTGATATTTATAACAATATAATAGTAACAAAATATAATAGGAAAGCATATAATAACATTTTATAAATACATGATATAATATGCAAATATATAAAACTAGAGGCATGGTGCAGAATTCGTGCACGGGTGGGGTCCCTCGGCCTGGCCAGCGATCGAGGCCTTTTAGGGGGGCAGCTGGCTGGGGGAAGGGACCCCGGGTCGTTGGCTGGCCAGGGGGAGGGGCCGCGGGAGGCTGGCTGTGGACGTGCACTGACCACCAGGGGGCAGCTCTTACTTTAATCATCTGCCCCCAGGTGGTCAGTGCGCATCATAGCGACTGGTCGACCAGTTGTCCGATCATTTGGTTGTAATGGTTGTTTAGGCTTTTATATATATAGATAGATCATCAGTTAATATTATCTATAACAGTGTACGATACAATATGATACCGTAATTCTCAGTAACTTTTTTAAATATATTTTATTGATTTTCTACAGAGAGGAAGGGAGAGAGAGAGTTAGAAACATCGATGAGAGAGAAACATCGAACAGCTGCCTCCTGTACATCCCCTACTGGGGTGTGCCCGCAACCCAGGTACATGCCCTTGACCGGAATCGAACCTGGGACCTTTCAGTCCGCAGGCCGATGCTCTATCCACTGAGCCAAACCGGTTTCGGCTTCTCGGCAACTTTTTAAAAAATAAGTGACTCCATGTCATCTAGCTATATAAAAAGCCAGCGACCGTAACTCCGTAATGCCCAGCATGACCGGTTGCTAAGACGCCCACTGCGGCCTGCAAACCCCCCAATCTGGGGGTGGTGCCAGCTGGCCAAACTCCCATGGCCCCTCCTCCTGGTCGGCCCCACCCCTGATTGGCCGCTCCCATCCTGATCAAGGGTGAGGCAGCCAGCCAACCCCCCTATGGCCCAACCCCCCCGATGGGCCACTACCACCCCGATTGGCCCACAGGCCCTCCCTCCAGCCAGCTCCGCCCCTGATCACCATCCCCATACCAATTGGGGGCGAGGCCAGCCAGCTCACCACCCACAGCCACTCCTTATAACCAACCTCACCCCCCACCAGCCCCCCACCCCAATCGAGGGCAGGGCCCGCCAGCCAATCGCCCGTAGTCCTTCCCCTATGGCCAGCCCGCCCCTGATTGGGCCCCGATCAGGACAGGCCAGACATCCAACCTCCTACCTTCTCCTCCTCCTGACAGTCCCAGTCCCGATCCCCCCCAATCGGGGCCAGGCTGGCCGGACCCCACCCTCGCACGAATTCGTGCACTGGGCCTCTAGTCTAGTAAAATATAATATCACAAAACCTAACATGTACGAATACACTGTGATACGTAACGATGTGATTTGTAACACAATACGAAATACAATCCCGTGCAATCGGCTTATTAAAATAGCTGATACGCACAGTGCCTATTACAGACTATACACTGATGCATCGGTACGTAATGTCTAATTTACCGCTAATGCCATACACGAGCTATTCTTTGCAGCTGACTCGTTAAGAATAATTCTCTGCAAACGGTGGCCCATTCATTTAAATTAAAAAGAGAGTCCCCCATCCTAAGTATACATTTCCCATACGTGGCCTTTTGCTTAAAGATCTTTTACAAAAAATTGATTTTTAGAGATTGAGGGAAGGAGAGGGAGAGAAAGAGAGAGAGAGAGAGACATCGATGCGAGAGCAATGCATCAGCTGACTGCCTCCTGCACGCCCCCTCCTGGGGATCCGGCCCACAACCCAGGCACGTGCCCTGACGTGGAATCCGACTGTGACCTCCTGGTTTGTGGCTCGATGCTCAACCACTGAGCCACACTAGCCGGGCTGTTATTTTATTGTTGTTTTGACACAGGAAATGCCGAGAGAGCTCCCTTGGTTGGGCCCTGACTGCCTGGTAAAATCCACAGTCTCCTCGTCCAGGTAAAATCCCCAATGGCAGCGAGTCTGACCGCGTCAACCCCAAAGGTGTGGGCTGGCCGACTGCCGTCAGACTCAGTGAGGTGAGCCATCCGTCTCCCGACGCGGGCACAGCGCTCAGGCTCAGAGCCCTTGTGGGAAGGAAGGGTTCGTTGTTGCTTCCTGTCCGCACCTCCACTCTCCTCGTCCTCATGCCTCCTGACAAGGTCACCTGGCAAGCAGCCTGTGCCCTCGCGATGCCCTGTGGGTACCTGAGATGGAGGGTCTGACTGGGTGCACGGTGGGGACCCTCTTAGTCCTCCATCAGAGCTCACCCTCCATAGCCTTCCCACCCTGTACGCCCTTATTTTATTAATATAGATAGATATAGATAGATAGATAGATGATAGATAGATAGATAGATAGATAGATAGACAGATAGATAGATAGACAGATAGATAGATAGACAGATAGATAGATATGGATATGAGATAGAGAGATAGAGAGATAGAGAGACAGAGAGATGGATATGGATATATAGTTATAGATGATATAGATATACATTTACATATAGATAGATATATGGATGTATAGATATATAGATATATAGATGTATAGATATATAGATGTATAGACATATAGATGTATAGATGTAAAGATATAGAGATGTATAGACATATAGATATATAAATATATAGATGTATAGATGTATAGATGTATAGATGTATAGATATATAAGTGTATAGATATATAGATGTATAGATGTATAGGTGTATAGGTGTATAGGTGTATAGGTGTATAGGTGTATAGATATATAGATATATAGATGTATAGATGTATAGGCGTATAGGTGTATAGATGTATAGGTGTATAGATGTATAGGTATATAGATATATAGATGTATAGACATATAGATATATAAATATATAGATGTATAGATGTATAGATATATAAGTGTATAGATATATAGATGTATAGATGTATAGATGTATAGGTGTATAGGTGTATAGATGTATAGATATATAGATATATAGATATATAGATGAATAGATATATAGATATATAGATATACTAAAGGTCTGATGCACAAAGATTCGTGCAAGAATGGGCCTTCCCTCCCCCGGCTGCTGGCACTGCCTTCGCTCTGGCCGGAGCTGCCTTTCCGCCTTCCCATGCTGCCCAGAGGCCCGGAGCGGCTGGGACGGTGCGGAACGCCTGCCGAAGCAAGCATCCAGCCCCGCCCCCGGCCACTCGGTGCCTGCATATGCAAATTAAACTGCCATCTTTGTTGGGTTAATTTGCATACTCACTCCTGACTGACAGGTGGGTGTCACAGAGGTACGATCAATTTGCATCTTTCTCTTTTATTAGTGTAGATAGATGTATAGATATATAGATGCATAGTTGTATGGGTAAATAGGTATATGGGTATATAGATATATAGATATATGGGTATATAGATATATGGGTATATAGATATATAGATATATAGATATATAGACATATAGATATATAGATGATATATAGATATATAGATATATAGATATATAGATATATAGATATATAGATATATAGATATATAGATATAGAGACAGAGAGACAGATAGCGAGATCATAGATTATAGATAGATAGCTAGATAGATAGATATAGAGACATAGAGATATATAGATATGGATATATAGATATATAGAGACAGATATGAAGACATAGAGATATATGGAGATGAGATGGCGATAGGGATATGGATATAGATATGGACACATGGATATGGATATGGATAGAGATAGACATCATATAGATATACTTGGA
>JASKON010000052.1:62500-65000 GCA_036010255.1 Myotis pilosus
ATCGGGGTGCCTCCTGGGCTGCCTTCACGCTCCCCGCACCCAGGCTCGCCGAGAGAGACACGGCTCCTATTGGCCTGGTAATTACGATGCCGGGGAGAAGGGGGACCATCATTTCACGCGTGATTGGTTATGCAAATTGTTTTCCGCCCTCTGTGGTTGGCTCTGACCTTTTCCCGGGATGTCATTCTACAGGCCTGGCCGTCTCCCCTCCTCGCCTCCCAGGATGCGCCCACAGGACGTGAGGGCGGATGGGATGCGTGTAAACATATGGGGGGGCGGGGGGCGCCCTGGGACTATATTTAAATTCTTTATTTTTCACTAGAGGCCCGGTGCACAGAATTCGTGCAAATGGGGCGGGAGTCGGGGGTCCCTCAGCCCGGATTGCGAGAGGGAATAGGCCAGGGTGGGGGACCCCACTGGTGCACGATCGGGGCCGGGGAGGGACCATGGGGGGGCTCCAGGGGGTGTCCGGCCCGTCTCGCTCAGTCCCGATTGGCCAGACCCCAGCAGCAAGCTAACCTACCGGTTGGATCGTCTGCCCCTGGTGGTCAGTGCACGTCATAGCGACTGGTCGACCCGTCGACTGTCTACCCCCTGGTGGTCAGTGCACGTCATAGCGACTGGTCGACTGGTTGATTGTCTTCCCCTGGTGGTCAGTGCACGTCATAGCGACTGGTCGACCCGTCGACTGTCTGCCCCTGGTGGTCAGTGCACGTCATAGCGACTGGTCACCCAGTTGACTGTCTGCCCCCTCGTGGTCAGTGCACGTCACAGCGACTGGTCGACCAGTCAACTGTCTGCCCCCTGGTGGTCAATTCTATGGCCCCCTGGTGGTCAGTGCACATCATAGCGACTGGTCAACTGTCTGCCCCCTGGTGGTCAGTGCACGTCATAGCGACTGGTCAACCAGTCGACTGCCCCCTGGTGGTCAGTGCACGTCATAGCGACTGGTCAACCAGTCGACTGTCTGCCCCCTGGTGGTCAGTGCACGTCATAGCGACTGGTCAAACAGTCGACTGCCCCCTGGTGGTCAGTGAACGTCATAGCGAGTGGTTGAGCGGCCTTAGCATCTCATTAGCATATTACACTTTGATTGGTGGACCAGATGACCAGATACTTAGCATATTAGGCTTCTATTATATAGGGTTGATATCAGAGAAGAAGAGAGAAACATCCATGACGAGAGAGAATCATGGACCCGCCGCCTCCTGCACGCCCCCTACTGGGTATCAAGCCCACAACCCGGGCATGTGCCCTTGACCAGGAATCGAACCTGTGACCTCCTACTTCATAGGTCGACATTCAACCACTGAGCCACACGAGCCGGGTTTATTAGACTTTTATATAGATTTCCTTTTAATTCTAGTCACTGATAGTGATAACATTCGTCACTGCCAATTCAAGAACATTTTATTGGTGGACTAGAGGGTCCCTCGGCCTGGCCTGCGGGGATCGGGTTGTAACTGGCTCCCCGACATCCCCCGAGGGGTCCCGGATTGTGAGAGGGGGAATTTCTCGGGTGACGCACCCCGGAATCAGGCTCCCTCCTCTCTGGTTTCGGGGTGCGACACCCTGAGAACCACAGCTGCCAAGTCACCGCAACTCCACATCTCCTGCATTGAGCGTCTGTCCCCTGGTGGTCAGTGCGTGTCATAGCAACTGATCGACCAATCAACCATCTGCCCCCTGGTGGTCAGTGTGCGTCATAGCAACTGATCGACCAATCAACCATCTGCCCCCTGGTGGTCAGTGCGCGTCATAGCAACTGATCGACCAATCAACCATCTGCCCCCTGGTGGTCAGTGCATGTCATAGCTACCGGTTGGATGGTCAGATGGTCGGACAGTCACTTAGGCTATTACATAGATAGATGCTTGAAAAATTAGGGCCATATCAGCATAATATAATGAGCCCTGTAGGGCTCACCAGGATCCGGAATTTTGCAGAACACAGTGGTGAATTATGACGGTGTTCATCATTCACCCAGACCAAAAAAAAAACCCCCCAAAACACCACATTTAAAAAAGCGAAAATAAGATTAGCCAAAGCTTCCTTGAAATTGATGTTTTTTTGTGCACAATACTTCATCAGCAGCCGGATATTTGTGATCCCGCTTGGAACATAACTTATGAAGAAACGCGGCGATGCTGTCAAAATATTAAATTCAAAATATCATAGCTCCTCTGGTTGAATTCCAGATCTGTAACCACCACACAGTTTTTCTCTAATGGATTATGAATTACGATGCTCTCTGAATATTCATTCATTCCATGGAAATATTTGCTTTTTCTAATATTTATTTTATTGATTTCAGAGAGGACGGGGGAGAGAGGAAGAGAGAAGCATCCATGATGAGAGAGAATCATGGATTGGCTGACTCAGGCACGCCCCCTAGTGGGGATGGAGCCCGCAACCCGGGCCTGTGCCCTTGACTGGGAATCGAACCCGGGACCCTTCAGTCTGCAGGCCGACACTCTATTCACTGAGCCAAACCAGCCAT
>JASKON010000052.1:70000-167500 GCA_036010255.1 Myotis pilosus
TAGCCACTGAGCCACACTGTCCAGGCTTGTACTGCTCAAAAGGTCCGCCGTCGCTGGTCTATAGCCACTGAGCCACACTGTCCAGGCTTGTACTGCCCAAAAGGTTCCCCATCGCTGGTCTCTAGCCACTGAGCCACACTGTCCAGGGCTTGTCCGCCGTCGCTGCTCTAGCCACTGAGCCACACTGTCCGGGGCTTGTACTGCCCAAAAGGTCCGCCGTCGCTGCTCTAGCCACTGAGCCACACTGTCCAGGGCTTGTACTGCCCAAAAGGTCCGCCGTCGCTGGTCTCTAGCCACTGAGCCACACTGTCCAGGGCTTGTACTGCCCAAAAGGTCCGCCGTTGCTGCTCTAGCCACTGAGCCACACTGTCCAGGGCTTATTTTGCCCAAAAGGTTCGCCATCGCTGGTCTCTAGCCACTGAGCCACACTGTCCAGGGCTTGTTTTGCCCAAAAGGTCCGCCGTCGCTGCTCTAGCCACTGAGCCACACTGTCCAGGGCTTGTTTTGCCCAAAAGGTCCGCCGTCGCTGGTCTCTAGCCACTGAGCCACACTGTCCAGGGCTTGTTTTGCCCAAAAGGTCCGCCGTCGCTGCTCTAGCCACTGAGCCACACTGTCCAGGGCTTGTTTTGCCCAAAAGGTCCGCCGTCGCTGGTCTCTAGCCACTGAGCCACACTGTCCAGGGCTTGTTTTGCCCAAAAGGTCCGCCGTCGCTGCTCTAGCCACTGAGCCACACTGTCCAGGGCTTGTTTTGCCCAAAAGGTCCGCCGTCGCTGCTCTAGCCACTGAACCACACTGTCCAGGGCTTGTTTTGCCCAAAAGGTCCGCCGTCGCTGGTCTCTAGCCACTGAGCCACACTGTCCAGGGCTTGTTTTGCCCAAAAGGTCCGCCGTCGCTGGTCTCTAGCCACTGAGCCACACTGTCCAGGGCTTGTTTTGCCCAAAAGGTCCACTGTCGCTGGTCTCTAGCCACTGAGCCACACTGTCCAGGGCTTGTACTGCCCAAAAGGTCTGCCGTCGCTGGTCTCTAGCCACTGAGCCACACTGTCCAGGGCTTGTACTGCCCAAAAGGTCCGCCGTCGCTGGTCTCTAGCCACTGAGCCACACTGTCCAGGCTTGTACTGCCCAAAAGGTCCGCCGTCGCTGGTCTCTAGCCACTGAGCCACACTGTCCAGGGCTTGTACTGCCCAAAAGATCCGCCGTCGCTGCTCTAGCCACTGAGCCACACTGTCCAGGCTTGTACTGCCCAAAAGGTTCCCCATCGCTGGTCTCTAGCCACTGAGCCACACTGTCCAGGGCTTGTTTTGCCCAAAAGGTCCGCCGTCGCTGCTCTAGCCACTGAGCCACACTGTCCGGGGCTTGTACTGCCCAAAAGGTCTGCCGTCGCTGGTCTCTAGCCACTGAGCCACACTGTCCAGGGCTTGTTTTGCCCAAAAGGTCCGCCGTCGCTGCTCTAGCCACTGAGCCACACTGTCCAGGGCTTGTTTTGCCCAAAAGGTCTGCCGTCGCTGGTCTCTAGCCACTGAGCCACACTGTGCAGGGCTTGTTTTGCCCAAAAGGTCCGCCGTCGCTGGTCTCTAGCCACTGAGCCACACTGTGCAGGGCTTGTTTTGCCCAAAAGGTCCGCCGTCGCTGGTCTCTAGCCACTGAGCCACACTGTCCGGGGCTTGTACTGCCCAAAAGGTCCGCCGTCGCTGCTCTAGCCACTGAGCCACACTGTCCAGGGCTTGTTTTGCCCAAAAGGTCTGCCGTCGCTGGTCTCTAGCCACTGAGCCACACTGTGCAGGGCTTGTTTTGCCCAAAAGGTCCGCCGTCGCTGGTCTCTAGCCACTGAGCCACACTGTGCAGGGCTTGTTTTGCCCAAAAGGTCCGCCGTCGCTGGTCTCTAGCCACTGAGCCACACTGTCCGGGGCTTGTACTGCCCAAAAGGTCCGCCGTTGCTGCTCTAGCCACTGTGCCACACTGTCCAGGGCTTGTACTGCCCAAAAGGTCCGCCGTCGCTGGGTTATACGGCGATAACGAGACGCGTTCCGAGCGTTCGCTGCGAGGAGAGAGTTTATTTATTCACCGACGTGCCGCCCCCAGCGGGACACGAGGCCAAATCGCATCCTTTAAGCCCGTGCCGGGCGCATTCGGAAACCTCAAGATTCCCTACAAAGTGATTTATTTTTTTTAAGGGAAAATAGTCCGACGTCCGAAATCATTTTTCCTGACGTTGAAAATTCATGGAAATCATTCCGAATTTTCGTGAAGGCTCTTAATCCCTTAAGAGTTTGTACTTTTTGCCCGGCTGGTGTGGCTCAGTGGTGAGCGTCCACCTAGGAACCAGGAGGTCCCGGGTTCGATTCCCGTCAAGGGCACAGGCCCGGGTTCCAGGCTCCATCCCCAGCAGGGGCCGTGCAGGAGGCGGCCGGTCCATGATTCTCTCTCATCATAGATGTTTCTCTCTCTCCCTTTTTCTCTGAAATCAATAAAAATCCTATGTAATAAAAGCCTAATATGCTAAGTGTCCGGTTGTCTGGTCGCCCATTCAACCAATCAAAGCGTAATATGCTGATGATATGCTAAGGCCGCTCATCTGCTCACTGTGACGTGCACTGACCACCAGGGGCAGACAGTCGACCGGTCGACCAGTCGCTATGACGTGCACTGACCACCAGGGGCAGACAGTCAACCGGTCGACCAGTCGCTATGACGTGCACTGACCACCAGGGGCAGACAGTCAACCGGTCGACCAGTCGCTATGACGTGCACTGACCACCGGGGGGCAGACAGTCGACGGGTCGACCAGTCGCTATGACGTGCACTGACCACCAGGGGGCAGACGCCCTGACCTTTAGGTTTGCTTGCTGCTGGGGTCCGGCCGATCGGGACTGAGCGAGACGGGCCGGACACGCCCTGGAGCCCTCCCGCGTCCCTCCCCGGCCCCGATCGTGCACCCGTGGGGCCCCTCCGCCTGGCCTGCGCCCTTCGCCATCTGGGACCCCTCAGGGGATATCGGGGAGCCGGTTTCACCCTGATCCCACAGGCCAGGCCGAGAGACCCAACTGGTGCACGAATTCATGCACCCGGGCCTCTAGCCTATATATAATTTTTTAAAGGGTGAGAGAGCCTCCTTTTTCAGGGCTGCGTAGTATTCCACGGTGTCGATGCCCCACGGCTGTTTGAGCCACTCGTCACCCGATGGGCACGTGGGCCGTTTCCGGATCTTAGTGATTATTGTCTATTGTGCTGCTCTGAACGTCGGGGGGCACATATCCTTTCTGATGGATATTTTGGGGGTTTCTTGGAAAAAAACTCCCAGAAATGGAATCATTGGGTCAAATGGCAATTCCATTTTTTTCTTTTTTTTTGTTTTTTTTTTGTTTGTTTGTTTGATTTTGGTTTTTTTTAAGGAAAATCCACCCTGTTTGGATGGGCACCTTTATCCTCATAGTCTTTCAGGAAACAAAACAAAACAAAACAAAAAAACAGGCTTAATCCCCATATTCTCGTATTCTCAGCACCTCTGCAGACCTCTGATGCAACGGCAAATATTCGATGGTTGGGTTGCACCAGCCAGAGGCTACCTTGCAGGGGGAGGCATTGCCTACCAGGTAAGTCTCAGGTGGGGGCGCAAGAGGGAAAAGACTGTATTTGGGTTCAAAACCATCAATTTGCGTGAAATGAAAAAAATCGCTAGTATTTGGCGCCATCTAGCGGCCGTGTTGTGCAATTGCGCGACATAACGTGGTATCTTAAGCAAAGACAGGAATCTCATTTATTATCTTATTTTATTTTATTTATCTTATTTATTTTATTATTTTATTAAATTATTTTATTTATTTTATATATTTTGTTTTATTTTTTATTATTTTATTTTATTTCATTATTTATTTTATTTTATTTATTGTTTCAATTTATTTATTATTTTATTTTATTTTATTCTATTTATTTTACTTTATTATTTTATTATATTATTTTATTTAGTTTATTTAGTTTATTTATTTTGTTTTATTTTTTATTATTTTATTTCATTATTTATTTTATTATTTTATTAATTATTTCAATTTATTTCTCATTTTATTTTATTTTATTCTATTTATTTTACTTTATTATTTTATTATATTATTTTATCTTTTTTAGTTTATTTATTTTGTTTTATTTTTATTATTTTATTATATTTCATCATTTATTTTATTTTATTATTTTATTTCATTATTTTACTTATTATTTCAATTTATTTATTTTATTATTTTATTTTATTTTACTTCATTTTATTTTATTTTTTTGGACAATTAAAACAGAGGCCCCATTTTTTTTCCCGCTCACAGGGCGATATTCCCCCACTGATGTTTAGAGAGAGTGGAAGTTAGAGGGAGAGGCGGAGAGAGAGAGAAACGTCGAAGCGAGAGAGACGCATCCATGGGTCGCCTCTCCGTTTGCAACCCAGTGAGGTCCGACCCTTTGACCAGAATCGAACCCGGGGCCCTTCAGTCCACGGGATGACGCTCTATCCACTGAGCCACACCGGCCAGGGCGCAGGGATCCCATTTAAAATAAATAAAAATAGCCCTGGCCCGTGTGGCTCAGTGGGTAGAGCGTCGGCCCGCAGACTGAAGGGTCCCGGGTTCGATTCCTGGTCGAGGGCACAGGCCCGGGTTGTGGGCTCGATCCCCAGTAGGGGGCGTGCAGGAGGCAGCCGATCCATGGTTCCCTCTCATCATGGATGTTTCTCTCTCTCTCTCTCCCTCTCCCTTCCTCTCTGCCATCAATAAATATATATATTTTAAAGTGAAATATTTAAAAAAGATAAGAATGCTAAAAAGCAATATTGATAGAAGACTATGAGATATAATAGATATAGATAGATAGATGATAGATAGATATAGCTAATAGATAGATGATAGATGATAGATAGATATAGATAATAGATAGATAACAGATAGATAGATAGATAGATGGATATATAGATAGATAGATGATAGATAGATATAGCTAATAGATGATAGATGATAGATAGATATAGATAATAGATAGATAGATAACTGATAGATAGATAGATAAATAGATAGATGATAGATAGATATAGATAGATAATAGATAGATAGATAGATAGATAGATATAGATAATAGATAGATATAGATGATAGATAGGTAGGTAGATAGATAGATATAGATAATAGATAGATAGATAACTGATAGATAGATAAATAGATAGATGATAGATAGATATAGATAGATAATAGATAGATATAGATAATAGATAGATATAGATGATAGATAGGTAGGTAGATAAATAGATATAGATAATAGATAGATAGATAACTGATAGATAGATAAATAGATAGATGATAGATATAGATAGATAATAGATAGATAGATATAGATAATAGATAGATAATGATAGGTAGGTAGATAGATAGCTATAGATAATAGATAGATAGAGATAGATAGATAGATAGATAGATAGGTAGGTAGGTAGATAGATATAGATAATCGATAGATAAACACATAACTAATAAACGTCAGTGGAAAGACTGGATGAAAATGGAACCCCTGCGCCCACAGGGGCCCCGGTTTGGCCGCTGGGACCCCGGGGCCTGGGAAGGCTGATGGGGCGTTGATCTTGGTTCCGATCATTAACCCCCGAGGAGGCGGGCGGCCCCGGAGACACTCTGACAACCGCCTGGAGGACGGAGACCCCCGTGTCGCTGGGGCCTCCAGGCAACCGCACCGTTACCTCCAGCAGCCGGTGTGGCCCAGTGGGTAGAGCGCCGGCCTGCGGACCGAATAAAGGAAAAACCAGCAAATAAATAAATGTGAAGAAGTCAACATCAACAAACAAAGATAAAACAACACATAAAAAAGTAAATAGAAATAAATAGAAATAAAATATGAATAAATAAACAGCCCCGGCCGGTGTGGCTCAGTGGGTAGAGCGTCGGCCTGCGGACTGAAGGGTCCCGGGTTCGAGTCCTGGCCTCTCGCTCCCTCCCTCCCTGAAATCAATCACAATATATTTTTTTAAAATTTTTTTGAAAGACCGAGAAGTCTTATAAAATCTTTGCAACCTTCCCAACGTTGCCTACACGACAATTTTGTGGGGTTTTTTTAAAAAAAAAAAAAATTTTGTTTGTTTTAAATAACCAATTGGCATTATTTATTTTATTTTTTCTCGATTTTTTTTTCTTTGTTAATTTTATTTTTTATTGTTAATCCTCACCCGCGGATATTTTCCCATTGATTTTTAGGGAGAGAGCGGAAGAGAGACGGGGAGAGAGAGAGACCCATCGATCGGCTGCCTCCTGCACGTGCCCCGACCCCGGCCCAGGCCCAGGCCCAGGGCCTGCAACCGGGAATCGAACCCGGGACCCTTCGGTCCGCAGGCCGACGCTCTGCCCACTGCGCCACACCGGCCGGGGCTATTTATTTATTCATATTTTATTTATGTTTCTTTATATTTCCTTTTTTATTCATTTTTATGTTGTCTTTGTTCATGTTGACTTATTTACATTTATTTATTTGCTTGTTTTCAGTTATTCAGTCCGCAGGCCGGCGCTCTGCCCACTGGGCCACACCGGCTGGGGTTATTTATTTATTTATATTTTATTTGTGTTTATTCATATTTCCTCTTTTATTTATTTATGTTTATGTTTTTTGTCTGTATTTGTTCATGTTGACTTATTCACATTTATTTATTTGTTTTTACTTTATTCAGTCCGCCGGCCGGCGCTCTGCCCACTGAGCCACACCGGCCAGGGCTATTCATTTATTTATATTTCATTTATGTTTATATTTCCTTTTTTATTTATGTTTATGTTGTTTGTCTTCATTTGTTCATGTTGACTTATTTACATTTATTTATTTGCTTGTTTTCAGTATTTAGTCCGCAGGCCAGCACTCTGCCCACTGAGCCACACCGGCCGGGGCTATTTATTTATATTTTATTTGTGTTTATTCATATTTCCTTTTTTATTTATTTATTTTTATTTTGTTTGTCTATTTGTTTATGTTGACTTATTTACATTTATTTGTTTTTATTTATTCTGTCCGCCGGCCGGCGCTCTGCCCACTGAGCCACACCGGCCGGGGGCGGAAGGTCACTTTCGGAGCGGAACCTGGGATTCGCAGCAAACCCGTAGATTCAGATCCACATGTACGGACACGACCGTGACCCCAAACTGCCCCCTGAGGAGGTGTGGGCGGGGGCGGCACCAATTACCAGCAGGTGCCCGAGGTGCCCACACCTCGCCCGCCCACACGGCCAGGCTCCCGGACCTGCCCCAGCCTGCCCGGAAGCCCACCTGCCCCCACCTGCCCCAGCCTGCCCGGAAGCCTACCTGCCCCCACCTGCCCGGAAGCCCACCTGCCCCCACCTGCCCCAGCCTCCCCGGGAGCGGCACTTGCTTTATTTCTGGCAAATGAGCTGCAGCTCATCGGAGAGTCCCTAACCGGCCTCTGCAAAGAGGATGGTGGTGAGGTGACTGGCCCATCAAATGCAGGAGCGATAGATGTCCGGAAGCCCCCTGCCCCCACCCGCCCGGAAGCCCCCCTGCGCACACCCGCCCGGAAGCCCCCCTGCCCCCACCCGCCCGGGAGCCCCCTCCGCACACCCGCCCGGATTCACCCCTGCGAACACCCGCCCGGAAGCCCACCTGCCCCCACCTGCCCCCACCTGCCCGGATTCCCCCCTGCGAACACCTGCCCGGGTTTTCCCCTGGAGCCGATTACCCTCCTAGGAGGGGGCCCTATTGCCCCGGTGTCTGGGATTTGCTGAGAGAAACGGGGGGCCATTGGCGCCCATGGAGCTGGGAGGGGCCTGGCCGGACCGCATTTATCATTTAAATCCAGAGGCACCCCGGCCGGTGTGGCTCAGTGGATAGAGTGTCGGCCTGTGGACTGAAGGGTCCTGGGTTCGAATCCAGTCAAGGGCAGTTCCCCGGGTTGCAGGCTCGATCCCCAGTAGGGGGCGTGCAGGAGGCGGCCGGTCCATGATTCCCTCTCATCATGGATGTTGTTCTCTCTCTCTCCCTCTCCCTTCCTCTCTGACATCAATAAAAAAATATAAATAAATAAACAAAATAAATGTCAGTGAAAAAATATCCTTGGGTGAGGATTAACAATAAAATACATTAAATTAAATAAAATAAATAAATAAAAAAGAATAAATAAAATAAACAGAATAGGATAAATAAAACAGAATAAAATTAATAAAGTAAAATCATACTAATAAAATTATATAAATTAAATCAAATAAAATCGAATAGAGTAAATAGAATAACACAATAAATTAAATTAATAAAATAATAGGAATTACATAAATAAATAAAACGACAAAACAGAATAGAATAGATAGTATAGGATAATACAATCAATTGACTCAACTAAATTAATCAAATAACATCATACAAATAAATAAAATAATAAAACACCTTTTTAAAAAGAAATAAAATAAAATAAAAACAAACCCCAGAACCTTTCCTGAGCCTGTTTCTGGGGGGGTCCTCCGTCCAGGCGCACACACCGGGGTTCCCCGGGGAACCCCAAGTGGGGGTGTTTCCATCCTCTTGCCCCCTGAAGGCCCCCCTCTTTCCTCCATGGAAGCTAATCCGCCTGAAAGAAAAAAGAAAGAAAGAAAAAGAAAAAACACACACACAACCCTTGCAGGCCTGGACCCCTGCCAGCAGCCAGGACTCACTTTACACAGCGCTCAAGTTACCTGCTGGCGGGGGAGGGGAGGAGGGCGGAGGGGGAGGGGCAGAGGGGAAAAGGGGGCCTCCCCCCACCCCCTGCCCCCCCATCCCTTCCAGGATCACATTGTTTCCTTCTAAACCCCCAGGAGGGACCCCCCTGTTTGCAAACAAACCCACAAAAAATAGCTGAGTGTCTGGGGCCAGACCCCTGGGCCACACAGATGGGGGGCCCAGATCTTGCAAAAATGGGGGTGTCATAGGGCCTGCCTCTTCCCAGAGCCCCCGTCTGCACCCCCAGGAGCCCCGAGGGGAGGCCCAGGGAGCTCATCTTCCATGCACTCAGCTTCTCCTTTGCAGGGAGAGCTCCCCTGGGGAGGTCCCAGCAGCCAGGTCCCTCCCCCCTCCCCCCTCCCCCCTTTCCTCGCCTCCCCAGCCCCCACCCCCACCCCCACCCCTCCCCCGCCCCCCAGCCTCTCTGTTCTCCCCTTTCAGCCTCTCCATCCAGGCCCCACCGTGACCTCAATTCAGGCTCCGGCTGCAAAAGCCTCTTGCAAAACCGACATGCCCAGCGCCTGACACAGGCACAGGGTGTCCCAGAATTCACGCAAGAAGTGATTTCGAGAGAAAACACAGGCTTATCAGGAAAAATTGCAAATTTTTTATTGATTCAGAAAGGAGACCGTCTAGGGTTATGCATGGAAGGGCACATCGGGGTCCAGGGCCTCCCCGGCTTTGCTGGCACAGACGCACTCTTGCGTTGAGAGTTTCCGTGACCGGAACGCGGCTGCTGGTCAGGCAGTAACAGTTCACGGTGCTCGCTCTTTCCACGCAATAATCCAGTTTTGTTTTTTTTGTGCCGGGGAGGCCCTTGACCCGATGTGCTCTTCCATACATAACCCTAGACTGTGTCCTTTCTGAATCAATAAAAAATCTACAATTTTTCATTGGAAACCTGTGTTTCTTATCAAAATCACTTCTTGCGTGAATTTTGGGACACCCTGTACGTGATGGCAAACGTTGGCTTTGTCCAGTGGGCCTGGTCCCCCATGACAGGGACGGACATAGAATCGAGGGGGAATCATTAGGAAATAAACAGGAATCATGCCCTGTTTCCCCCTGATTGTGTTGTCCTGATCAGAGAAGGCAGCCCTGGCCAGTGGAGCGTCCGCAGGGTCCCGGGTTCGAATCCCGGTCAAGGGCACAGGCCTGGGTTGCAGGCCCGAGACACACGTGGAATACTATGCAGCCCCGAAGAAGGAAGAGCTCTAGCCATTGGCAACAGCCTGGAGGGGCCTGGAGAGCAGGATGCCGGGTGACAGAAGCCGGTCGGAGAACGACGGGCACCCCATGATCTCACTCATGTATGGGGTGTAATGAACCCAATAAACTGATGAAAATAGACCCAGAGACATAGAATCATGAACAGGCTGTGGCATCTCAGAGGGAAGGCAGGGGAGGGTGGTTGGGTGAGAAGAGATCAGCCAATGAACGTGTAGGCGGATAGGCGTCACCCGTGGACGCAGACAATGCGGGGGGGGTGAGGGCCTGGGATGGGGTACGGGAGGGACTGGGAGAGGTTGATGGGGGGAAAGGAGGGCCTAGGTAATACTTTCAATAATAAAAATTAAAATAATGATAATAATAATAATAGTGAATGGATAACACACAAAAAATGCAAGAGAGCCCTGACCAGTGTGGCTCAGTGGATAGAGCGTCAGCCTGCAGACTCAAGGGTCCCGGGTTCGAATCCCGGCCAAGGGCATGCACCTGGGTTGCGGACACATCCCCAGTGGGGAGTGTGCAGGAGGCAGCTGATCGATGTTTCTCTCTCATCGATGTTCTAACTCTCTGTCCCTCTCCCTGCCTCTCTGTAAAAAAATCAATAAAATATATTAAATTTAAAAAAAAAAAAGATCACTTGGAGGCAAGAACAGAACTGCACACTCAGACCTCGGCCCCCGAACCTCTCCC
Organism: Myotis pilosus; assembly: GCA_036010255.1. Classification (NCBI taxonomy): domain Eukaryota; kingdom Metazoa; phylum Chordata; class Mammalia; order Chiroptera; family Vespertilionidae; genus Myotis; species Myotis pilosus. Next base: position 80,643 of record JASKON010000052.1, read on the forward strand.
ATCTCGATCCATCTGCTTCTCGACCAACCTGTTGGCGGAAAAGCTGCCCCCGTCATGGACCAAAACTTTAGTTCTTTTGGCCCGAAAACCCTTTTAAGTTGATGCCTCAAGATGAGAAAAACGGCTCCCCGTCAACACACAGAGGAGGGGATGCTATTGCGACGGACGAAAATCCATGATGGGCACAATTTTTTAATCTATTTTTTTATCCTTAAAAATTCTTATTTTTATAGCAGACGTAGAGCGTGATCTGCAAGGTTAACCTACAGATTAATTCTTCACATCTCCGTCTAGGGATGTGCCTGCAACCAAGGTACATGCCCTTGGCCGGGAATCGAACCCGGGACCCTTCAATCCGCAGGCCGACGGTCTATCCACTGAGCCACACCGGCCAGGGAACTACCGATTTCTTAAAACCAAACTAATGATGAGCCCAGCTGGCGTGGCTCAGTGGTTGAGCGCCAACCTATAAACCAGGAGGCCCCGGGTTCGATTCCTGGTCGGGGCTCGTGCCCGGGGTTGCGGGCTCGATCCCCGGTGGGAGGGCGTGCAGGAGGCGACCCATCCATGATTCTCTCTCATCATGGATCTTTCTACTCCTTGCTCCCTCTCCGAAATCGATAGAAATACATTTAAATAAAATTAAATTAAATAAAGATAAACGAATGATGATGGGAAGATCAACACTGTCCACTGCTCTATACCCATGACTCGAAAACGGAGAATTCTTCATGTCTGTTGGTTCCTTCTAGCTAGCTCTGGGAAGGAAAGAGATCCAATGAAATATAATTACCAGCCCTGGCTGATTTGAGTCATTAGCTAGAGCGTCCACCTGCAGACCGAAAGGTCCCGGGTTCGATTCTGGTCAAGGACACTGCCCTGGATTCGGGCTCCATCCCCAGTAGAGGACACGCAGGAAGTAGCCGATCCATGCTTCTCTCTCATCATTGATGCTTCTCTCCCTCTCCCTCGGCCGAGATCTGCACTATCTGGTTCTGGTTGAGGTTGAGCTCGACCACCTGCAGGGCCGCCCCCACAAAGTCAGGTAGGCCCCCAATCTGGCTGTTGGAGAGATCGACCACCTTGAGGTGCGGGAGGCAGCAGAGCTGGGGGCGGGCAGGGCCCTCAGCCGGTTCCCAGAGAAGCCGAGTGTCTTCAGGGCCGACAGCTGCCCAAAGGTCCAGGGCAACGCCCTCAGGCGACTGTGGCCCAAGCTCAGTGACTCCAGCCTGGCCAGGCCGCACAGCTCATCGGCCAGACCCAACAGTCGGTTGCCGTCCACGGACAGGCTGGTCAGCTGCATGAACGTCCCCATTGCCGTCGGCAGGAGGCTCTCGATCTGGTTGTTGGACACGTCGATGGCCCTGGAGGCACCCCGACACCTTGTGTACATCCACTGGGAACTCGCTCAGGCCCTTCAGCTCTCTGGCTCCGTTCTTCTGCACGTGGCGACCAGATGGCCCCCGAGGGCGGCGTTTCCCATGTCAACACTGCGGTTGGGGTCCCTTCTGTATATATATATATATTTTTAAATCTTGGGTCCTGCCCAAGGGGGTTGAGGTTGTAGGTCTTAGGCAGCTGTGCCCCTGGCCAGACAGACACCAGTAGGCACCTACAGAGAGAGTCAGATTGCCTCACCTCCTGCCTGCCTCTGGGCTCACAGCTCGGACTCTGGAGATGACGACCTAGGACCTGTGCCCGCCTGCGGACTGAAGGGTCCCGGGTTCGATTCCTGGTCAAGGGCACACGCCCGGGTCGCAGGCTCGATCCCCAGTAGGGGGCGTGCAGGAGGCGGCCGGTCCATGATTCTCTCGTTTCTGTCTCTCTCTCCCTCTTCCTTCCTCTCTCTGTGAAATCAATAAACACACATCTTGCTCTAGTATATATTTTTCATATATTTTTATTTGGCTCAGGGGATAGAGCGTCGGCCTGCAGACCAAAGGGTCCCGGGTTCGATTCCCGGTCAAGGGCACGTACCTGGGTTGCGGGCTCGATCCCCAGTCGGGGGGCGTGCAGGAGGCGGCCGGTCCATGATTCTCTCTCATCATGGATGTTTCTCTCTCTCTCTCTCTCTCCCTCTCCCTTCCTCTCTGAAATCAATAAAACAATAAATTTAAAATCATTAATAATAATATTCTAATAAGTAGGCATGGTACTGGGTAGATATGGGATTTATGGGGACGATCACGTATTAAGTTATGTAATGTCGCTCCCGGGGGCGTACAAAAACGTCAAAACCATATCATAAACATGAGCTCGATACATAACACAATTATTGCCAAAAGAAAATGACTATCTTAATGTATAAAATTGATCACTGTAGCCCGGCCGGTGTGGCTCACTGGTTGAACATCAACCTAGGAACCAGGAGGTCCCGGGTTCGATTCCCGGTCAAGGGCACAGGCCCGGGTTGCGGGCTCGATCCCCAGTCGGGGGCGTGCGGGAGGCGGCCGGTCCGTGATTCTCTCTCATCATGGATGTTTCTCTCTCTCTCTCTCTCTCTCTCTCTCTCTCTCTCTCTCTCCCTTCCTCATCGAAATCAATAAAAAATATATTTAAAAAACAAAGAAAAAAAACCTTGAACATGCCCTGTTTTTCCCGGACGAGATCCCTCTGTATCCATCCTTCTCTCGGAAAAGACCACAGACGGAGCCGCGTGGTCATAATGATGCCGCCGGAGACAGATCTGCTGCCAGCACATTCATTCTCGGCTGCATTAGCGGGTCAGCCTGCTGTCCGCGATGGCTTAACCCGCCCCCCGCCCATTAGCTAAATGGCCCTCGATATAACGCCAGGAGATCATGTATCAGCGATGTTTTGATTCCAAGTTGTGACTTATAAGAAACTCTTCTTGGATGTTCTGTGCGTTACCTCCAGGCAGCGTGAAACCTGCGATTGGCAATATCCTACGTCATAAAGAGGGGGATATGCAAATTGACCGTCACTCCGTCGCACCGTCGCAAGATGGGTGCGCCCACCGTGGGAGCGGGGTTCCCGTAACGAGCCGTCGGGAGCCATCAGCAGGGACCGGAGGCCGCGCCCGCCCCCTCGCTGGCGGGGGGACTTGATGCTGGGTCCCACAGCGCCCCCCAGACTCTGACAGGAGGGAAATTTTCATATACATTTTACTAATTTTCTCTCATCTCTGACACTTCTGTTATAGAGAAAGGGCAGGCAGCCATATTAAAATATTTCCTCTAGCCAAAACCGGTGTGGCTCAGTGGATAGAGCGTCGGCCTGCGGACTCAAGGGTCCCGGGTTCGATTCCCGGTCAAGGGCATGTACCTTGGTTGTGGGCACATCCCCAGTGGGGGGAGTGCAGGAGGCAGCCGATCGATGTTTCTCTCTCATTGATGTTTCTAATTCTCTATCCCTCTCCCTTCCTCTCTGCAAAAAATCAATAAAATATATTTTTTTTTAAAAAAGAAAGAAAATTGATGCATGTCTTTGGCATTGGGGGTGGGGATTCTGGAGTCCAGCCCGCGGTCAGATGTTACGGGAAGAGGAGAAAGTGCCTGAGTGGACGGCCCTCTGTAAGTGCGTTCAGGGAACCGCTCCCTGACCACTGTCCCCTGGGCTCGGGCTGAGAGCGAGTCCATCAGCCGCGCCCTCTCATAGCTGGTCAGGACCTTGGGCCGCGATGAGACCGCAGCGGACGCCCGCCTCAGTCCTTGGGCCTGGTCCGTCCGCAGATGGGGCAGCTCTCCTCTGGGAAATGCCTCGGGCTGATATCCCAGGGACTGTGTGCATTCCAGAACCTGGGATCTTTTCTTTATTAGAGAGAGAGAGAGGTAGAGAGAGAGATAGAAACAGAGATAGAGATAGAGAGGTAGGGATAGAGGTAGAAATAGAGATAAAGATGTCTCTCTCTCTCTCTCTCCCTTCCTCTCTGAAATCAATCCGATATAATAAAAGCCTAATATGCTAGGTGTCTGGTTGAATGATCAGCCATTCAACCAATCAAAGTGTAATATGCTAATGACATGCTAAGGCCGCTCAACTGCTCGCTATGACGTGCACTGACCACCAGGGGGCAGACAGTCAACTGGGTGACCAGTCGCTATGACGTGCACCGACCACCAGGGGGCAGTCAACTGGGTGACCAGTCGCTATGACGTGCACTGACCACCAGGGGGCAGTCAACAGGTCGACCAGTCGCTATGACGTGCACTGACCACCAGGGGGCAGACAGTCAACCGGTCGACCAGTTGCTATGACGTGCACTGACCACCAGGGGCAGGCAGTCGACCTGTCAACCAGTTGCTATGACGTGCCCTGACCACCAGGGGGCAGACAATCGGCTGGTCAACCCCCTCCCCGGCCCCGATCGTGCACCAGTGGGGTCCCTTGGCCTGGCCTGCACCCTCTCGCCATCCGGGACCCCTCGGGGGATGTCGGAGAGCCGGTTTCCGCCCGATCCCGCAGGCCAGGCCGAGGGACCCCAATGCTGCCCGAATTCGTGCACCGGGGCCTCTAGTTAAAAGATATTTGAGGAGAAACACATGCATTGTCCTGTGTCTCCCGTTCGGGGCGTGTGAGACTCGGAAGACGAAGCCGGGGGCAGGCTGACCAGCACGCGTCCAGGCGGCCCAGGTGAGGGGCCGGTGACAGCGATAAGGGGAGGAAGGGCCGCATGCGATGGAGCCGATACAAGTACAGTCAACAGGAAGTGGTGACCCACGGAGCTCACAAAAGACGGGGAGAAAAAAGTCCCATCTGATTAGGCCCTCGGAGGACGGACCACAAAAACGTACTATTTTTTTAAAAATACATTTTGGCCAAAACCGGTGTGGCTCAGTGGATAGAGCGTTGGCCTGCGGACTCAAGGGTCCTGGGTTCGATTCCTGGTCAAGGGCATGGACCTGGGTTGCGGGCACATCCCCAGTGGGGGGCGTGCAGGAGGCAGCTGATCGATGCTTCTCTCTCATCATCCATGTTTCTACCTCTCTCTCCCTTTCCCTTCCTCTCTGTCAAAAATCAATAACATATATTTTTAAAAAATGAAATAAAAATATATTTGAAAATACGCTCACCGTCACCGATCATCAGAGAGAGACGCTAATTCAAACCACGACTGCTGGAGGGAATGCAGCCACGGGGGAAAACGGGGTGGAATTCCCCCCCAAAGAGGCCAAAACTCACCCTCCGGTCCCGGGTTCGAGTCCAGCCAGGCGCCGGGCGGAGCAGGCAGCCAGCGAGCTTGCAGGATCTCCTCCGTCTGATTCCCGTCTGGCCCCGGGGGCACCCGGCTCTGGGGGTTTGAGCAGAAAAGGAGATTCCCCCCATTTTTTCAGCTTTGCAGGCCCTGGTCTTTGCTTATCTCGACGACCGATGAGGCGCCTCCAACCTGTTTTGCGGCTGGGATTCCGGGTTTGGGGGACAGATCTGGTTTTTTTCACCCGAATCGTTAACTGGAAATCAGGGCAGAGAGCTGTGGGCCCAAGGTTAATTATTCTCTCTCTCTCTCTCTCTCTCTCTCTCTCTCTCTCTCTCTCTCTCTTTTTTAAAAATAAAAATGGATTTAAAAGAGAGAGAAAGAGGATATTTTTCTATTGATTTAGAGAGAGAGGAGGAGAGGGGGGAGGGGGGAGAGAGAGAGACAAACACTGGTGGCCTCCAGCTCGCACCCCAACAGAGGTCTGTGCGATGGACTGGGATTCGAACCCGGGACCCTGCGGTCCCCAGGCCGAGGCTCTAACCACTGAGCCCAAACCAGCCCAAAACCTATTCTCTCGTCTGTTAACGTGTTTCTCTCTCTCTCTCTCTCTCTCTCTCTCTCTCTTTCTCTCTCTCTCTCTCTCTCTGTTGTTGGGCTAATAATGCACCAGAGAGGGAATCGCAGGACAGAAAAAAATGCAAAATCTATTTTATTTGTGGGAATCTGGGGACCAAAGAAATATCGGACACCGTGTTCCTTATCTAATCGTCTATTTAAAGAAAAGAAAATTTTTAAAATATGTGTATTTTAACTGATTTCAGAGAGGAAGGGAGAGGGAGAAACATCCATGAGGAGAGGGAATCAAGGATCGGCCGCCTCCTGCAGGCCCCCCACTGGGGATCGAGCCCGAAACCCGGGCCTGTGCCCTTGAGCAGGAATCGAACCCAGACCTCCTGGTTCCTAACTCGACGCTCACCACTGAGCCACGCCGGCTGGACAATGTAGAACTCTATCTATCTATCTATCTATCTATCTATCTAATCATCTATATCTATATCTATCTATCATGTATCTATCTATCACCTATCTATACATCTATAATCTATCTATCATCTATCTACCTATCTATCAATCTATCTATATCTATCTATCCTCTATCTATATCTATCATCTATCTATCTATCTATCTATCTATCTATCTATCTATCTAATCATCTATATCTATCTATCATGTATCTATCTATCACCTATCTATATATCTATAATCTATCTATCATCTATCTACCTATCAATCTATCTATATCTATCTATCCTCTATCTATATCTATCATCTATCTATCTATCTATCCTCTATCTATATCTATCCTCTATCTATCTATCATCTATCTATCTATCTATCTATCTATCATCTATCTATCATCTATCTATCTATCTATCTATCTATATCTATCATCTATCTATCTATCTATCTCTATTAATTTTAATTGATTTCAGAGAGGAAGGGAGAGAGAGAGAGAAACATCCATGATGAGAGAGAATCATGGATCGGCTGCCTCCCGCACACCCCCTACTGGGGATCCAGCCTGCAACCCGGGCCTGTGCCCTTGACCGGGAATCGAACTCGTGACCTCCTGGTTCCCGGGGCGACACTCCTGAGCCGGGATGACGGGCAGCTATCACACCCCACCACTGCCCCTGGGGGCTCGTTAAGGGTGGCCACCTGGGCCCCACCTTGGATGCATGCGTGGAACCGAAATCTCCTGGGATGTGGCTATTTTTACTGGCCTCCCAGCTGCTCCCTGGAAATTGCAAACCTGCCAACAGTGACCTCCTCGAACCCTGGACGCTGATCGACCCCATTCTCCTTCGCTGGGAGGGGGAGGTGGGCCAGACGTCCACAATATCACGTCTGTTACCTGAGAAACAGGGTGACTCTTGTACAAAACACATTTGGGGTTTTTTTTGCATTCGGCTCGGTGCCTCGGGAGAGAAGATATCCAGGCAAGTTCCCCCCATAAACTTGGGGGAACCCCGAAATGCCCATCGGAAAGCATGCATGCACCCCTATGTTCCTAGCAGCTCCACTGACAAGCGCTAAGATCTGGAAACACCCCAAGTGCCCATCAGCTGACAAGCAGATCAGAAAGCTGTGGGTCGTTTGCACCGTGGAATAGTATGCAGCCCTGAAAAAGGAGGGCCCGGCCAGTGTGGCTCAGTGGTTGAGCCTCGGCCTAGGAACCAGGAGGTCCCGGGTTCGATTCCCGGTCAAGGGCACAGGCCCGGGGTTGCAGGCTCGATCCCCAGTCGGGGGCGTACAGGAGGCGGCCGATCCATGATTCTCTCTCATCATTCATGTTTCTCTCTCTCACTTCCTCTCTGAAATCAATAAAAATATATACTTTTTTAAAAAAAAGAGAGAGAAAAAAAAATTGTGAAATTTTATCATCTTCCCGGAATAAACCCACAGATGCTCCCCAATTTCACAACCAAGTCTCCTCCCCCTCATGTTCCCCCTGATGATGAAATGCATTTTCTCAGACCGCGTTCTGCGCTCTGTGTTCCCGGCGGTTTCACACCACAAATTCTATTTCTCTTCACACTCAACCCAGAGCTTATCTGTGAAGCCTCAGCTTTATTTATTTTTTTCTTTTCCCCTGATTTTTTGTTTGTTTGTTTCATTCTAGAGAGAGAGTGGAAGGGACGAAGAGAGAAACAGAGAAAAACATCATTTTTAAAAATATATATATATTTTTGTTGATTTCAGAGAGAGAGGGAGAGAGAAGTGTCAGTGATGAGAGACAATCATGGGCCGGCCGCCTCCTGCACGCCCCCTACTGGGGATCGAGCCCACAACCCGGGCCTGTGCCCTGGACTGGGAATCGAACCCGGGACCTCCTGGTTCCTAGGCTGAGGCTCAACCACTGAGCCACACCGGCCGGGCCCTCCTTTTTCAGGGCTGCATACTATTCCACGGTGCAAACGACCCATGGCTTTTTGATCCACTCGTCAGCTGATGGGCACTCGGGCTGTTTCCAGATCTTAGCTCTAAACTCTGTTCCCTCCTGTCTAGTTTTTATATTTTTTTAATTTTTATAAATAGATTTTATTGATTTTTTACAGAGAGGAAGGGAGAGGGATAGAGAGTTAGAAACATGGATGAGAGAGAAACATCGATCAGCTGCCTCCTGCACGCCCCCTACTGGGGATGTGCCTGCAACCCAGGTACATGCCCTTGACGGGGAATCGAACCCGGGACCCTTCAGTCCGCAGGCCGACGCTCTGTCCACTGAGCCACACCAGTCAGGGCTAATTTTTCCTATTTGAGGAAACTCCACACTATTCTCCCATTGGGGCCGAGAGAGAAACATCACGGATGGGCTGCCTCCCGGGGACAAGACGGGCGACCTGAACCCCAAGTTTATGGGGGAAACTTGCCTGGATTTCTTCTCTCCTGAGGCACCGAGCCGAATGCAAAAAAAACAAACGTTTTGTACAAGAGTTGACCCTGTTTCTCAGGCAAAAGGCGTCATTTTGTCGCTGGCGGTGTTGGGCCGAGATAGAGGCCTGGCGACATTTCCTTGTCGTGTGTGTGTGTGTGTGTTATCAGGACGTTCCATCTTTGCTTTTCAGTCCCAGGCGTCGGTTTCTGGCTGTGGCTTCCCGTCTTGAAATATTTGAAACCTCGTCCCTGTAGCACAGGATACGACGGGGGTGTTTGGGGAAGATTGTGGGTATTGGCCCTATCGCCTGTTTTTTAAAAATAATGTTTTTGTTTATGAACTAGAGGCCCGGTGCATGGAATTTGTGCACTGGGGCGGGCGGAGGGCTTTCTCAGCCCGGCCTGCACCCTCTCGCAATCCGGGACCCGCAGGGATCGGGCCTAAACCGGCAGCCGGACGTCCCTCTCGCAATCCGGGGCCGCTGGCTCCTAACTGCTCGCCTGCCTGCCTGCCTGATCGCCCCTAACCACTTGCCCACCTGCCTGACCACCCCTAACCACTCTGCCTGCCTGCCTGATCGCCCCTAACCACTCGCCTGCCTGCCTGGTCACCCATAATCACTCGCCTGCCTGCCTGATCGCCCCTAACCACTCTCCTGCCTGCCTGATCGCCCCTAACCACTCACCTGCCAGCCTGATCACCCCTAACCACTCTCCTGCCTGCCTGATCACCCCTAACCACTTTCCCACCTGCCTGCCTGATCACCCCTAACCACTCACCCGCCTGCCTGATGGCCCCTAACCACTCTCCTGCCTGCCTGATCACCTCCTAACCGCTTGCCTGCCTGCCTGATCGCCCCTAACCACTCACCTGCCAGCCTGATCACCCCTAACCACTCTGCCTGCCTGCCTGATCGCCCCTAACCACTCTGCGTGCCTGCCTGGTCACCCATAATCACTCGCCTGCCTGCCTGATCGCCCCTAACCACTCTCCTGCCTGCCTGATCGCCCCTAACCACTCACCTGCCTGCCTGATCACCCCTAACCACTCTCCTGCCTGCCTGATCGCCCCTAACCACTCACCTGCCTGCCTGATCACCCCTAACCACTCACCTGCCTGCCTGATCGCCCCTAACCACTCACCTGCCAGCCTGATCACCCCTAACCACTCTGCCTGCCTGCCTGATCACCCCTAACCACTCTCCTGCCTGCCTGATCGCCCCTAACCACTCACCTGCCTGCCTGATCGCCCCTAACCACTCTGCCTGCCTGATCACCCCTAACCACTCACCTGCCTGCCTGATTGCCCCTAACCACTCCCTTGCCTGCCTGATCGCCCCTAACCACTCCCTTGCCTGCCTGATCACCCCTAACCACTCACCTGCCTGCCTGATCACCCCTAACCACTCACCTGCCTGCCTGATTGCCCCTAACCACTCCCTTGCCTGCCTGATCGGCCCTAACCACTCACCCGCCTGCCTGATCGCCCCTAACCACTCACCTGCCTGCCTGATCGCCCCTAACCGCTCACCTGCCTGATCACCCCTAACCACTCGCCCACCTGCCTGATCACCCCTAACCACTCACCTGCCTGCCTGATCACCCCTAACCACTTGCCTGCCTGCCTGATTGGCTCTAACCATTCATCTGCCTGCCTGATCGCCCCTAACCACTCGCCTGGCTGCCTGATCGCCCCTAACCACTTGCCTGCCTGCCTGATTGTCTCTAACCACTCACCTGCCTGCCTGATCACCCCTAACCACTCGCCTGCCTGCCTGATTGGCTCTAACCATTCATCTGCCTGCCTGATTGCCCCTAACCACTCGCCTGGCTGCCTGATCGCCCCTAACCACTCACCTGCCTGCCTGATCGCCCCTAACCACTCTCCTGGCTGCCTGATCGCCCCTAACCACTCGCCTGGCTGCCTGATCGCCCCTAACCACTCGCCTGCCTGCCTGATCGCCCCTAACCACTCTGCCTCGACCCCACCACCATGGCTTCATCCAGAAAAACATCTGGAATGACATCTGTCCGGTCTAATTAGCATATTATGCTTTTATTAGCATAGGTTTTATTATTATTCTTTTAATCCTCACCCAAGGATATTTTCCCACTGATATTTAGAGAGAGTGGCCCTGGCTGGTGTTGCTCAGTGGATAGAGCATCGGCCTGCGAACTGAAGGGTCCCGGATTCGATTCCCGGTCAAGGGCACATCCCCGGGGTGCAGGCTCCATCCCCAGCAGGGGGTGTGCAGGAGGCGGCCGATCCATGATTCTCTCTAATCATGTATGTTTCTCTCTCTCTCTCTCTCTTTCCCTTCCGCTCCGAAATCAATATAAAAAGACAGGTTAAAAGGATCACGTGTGGGGGGAGAATTCCAGTAGCAGAGCCTCCCTCATGTTCAAGGTCACGGCCGTGTTTGGGTTTGCCCTCCGTCGCGGGCCGCGTTCAGATAAAAGCCTCGCTGACTAAGGGCCGCAATCGGGCTGGCTGATAAGACTCGAGAAACGTCCTCTTGCTTCTGTCCCAGGAACGGAGATAAACTCCCCTCCACGGCTCCCGTTCGAGGCCCCCAGATAACCAGGCCGCCATCCATCACGTTGTGCCGTCCGCGTTGCCAACCTCGGAGCTGGCAAATCGCCCGTGCAAACATCTATCCTGGCTCTAGACTCTGTTCCCTCATGTCTAGTTTTTTATATTTTTTTAAATTTTTATAAGCACATATTTTATTGATGTCAGAGAGGAAAGGAGAGGGAGAGAGAAACGAGAAAGATCAAGGGTGAGAGAGAGCCCTGGCCGGTGTGGCTCAGTGGATAGACCGTCGGCCTGCGGACTGAAGGGCCCCGGGTTCGATTCCCGGTCAAGGGCACAGGCCCTGGTTGCAGGCTAGATCCCCAGTAGGGGGCGTGCAGGAGGCGGCCGAGTCTTGATTGTCTCTGATCATGGATGTTTCTATCTCTTTCTCTCTCTCTCTTCCTCTCTGTGAAATCAATAAAAATCTATACTAATAAAAAGGTAGTATGCTAATTAGACCGGACGTCTTCCGGACGGCCTTTCGGACAAAGCCACACTGGCAGGAGCTGAGGCAGAGGTGGTTAGGGGCGATCAGGCCGGCAGGGGAGGGCAGTTAGGGGCGATCAGGCCGGCAGGGGAGGGCAGTTAGGGGCGATCAGGCCGGCAGGGGAGGGCAGTTAGGGATGATCAGGCCGGCAGGGGAGAGCAGTTAAGGGCGATCAGGCCAGCAGGGGAGGGCAGTTAGGGGCGATCAGGCCGGCAGGGGAGGGCAGTTAGGGGCGATCAGGCCGGCAGGGGAGGGCAGTTAGGGGCGATCAGGCCGGCAGGGGAGGGCAGTTAGGGATGATCAGGCCGGCAGGGGAGGGCAGTGAGGGGCGATCAGGCAGGCAGGTGAGCCTTTATGAGCCAGTTGTCCCAGGTTGGGAGAGGCATGTCCAGTAGGATTGGGCCTAATCCGACAGTTGGACATCCCCCGAGGGGTCCCAGATTGGACAGGGTGCAGGCCGGGCTGAGGGACATGCCCCCCCCCTCCTGTGCACGAATTTCGTGCACTGGGCCTCTAGTATCTATATATTTTTTAAAAATAAAGAAAAAGGTGCCTTTGTCTCCCCCCTTCTCCTTCCTACCCTCCCTAAAACACAAGGGGGCGGAAAGGATCTCTTACCCTTTGGGACAGCACGGAGGGGCCCAGCGCGTAGCACGCCCAGTGACATAAGCCAGTCAGAGAAAGACGGGAAGTACTATCCCCTGATCACACTCCCCCCTGGAACCGGCAGGGGAGGGCAGTTAGGGGCGATCAGGCCGGCAGGGGAGAACAGTTAGGGGCGATCAGGCCGGCAGGGGAGGGCAGTTAGGGGCGATCAGGCCAACAGGGGAGAGCAGTTAGGGGGCGATCAGCCGGCCTGTGTAGCTCAGTGGTTGAGCATTGACCCACGAACCAAGAGGTCAGGGTTCGATTCCCGGTCTGGGTTGCCAGCTCCATCCCCAGGGCGGGGGCGAGCAGGAGGCAGCCGATCCATGATTCTCTCTCATCACACGGATGTTTCTCTCTCTCTCTCTCCCTCTCCCTTCCTCTCTGAAATCAATCAAAAAATAGATTTTTTTTTTTAAAAAAACCTAGGACTTGACCAGGGACCCTCACCACCATCAGCATTGCAGTCACAAGGTCGAATCTATGGGGAGTGCGCGCGCGCGCTCAGAGGAGAGATACGTGCGCCCTTGTTCCCGGGTGGACATCCGGGGTGTCCCGAGCCTCTTGGGCGGACAGGGCTTATTGGGGGGACGAAGCGGGGTTAGGGCTCGGTGGCCGGGGCGCAGGGACGCCCCCTGGTCCTAATCTGGGGGGTGCGCACCCGCACCCCGCGGCGCGTGCCTGGCGCGCATTGTTGGCATTCCAGCTCCAAGATTGCAAAAGCAGCCGGTGGAAAGCAGGCGCCACGCCCCGGGGCCACCCACCCGCAAGGAGCCAGGAGGGGAGGGGAGGGAGGGGAGGGAAGGGGTGGGGCGAGGCAGGCGGCCAGGACCAGAACACCACACCCAGACACGGGTTCTTAGCTTCCTGCCCGCCCCCCACAACCCAACCCCGCCCCAATCTCTGTTATAAAAAAAAAAATCACACAAAAACCACCCTTTTGCTCGGAAGTTCTGACTTTTACGCGGCACCCAGCGTCTCCAAGAAAACTGCCCCCGCCGAGCGCGCGCGCGCCCTTGGCGAGGCGAGGACCCAGGGACAGGACACCCCCGCCCGCCTCCCCAAAGCGCACAATGGCTGAGACCCCCTCCTCACAAGGTCTGTACCCCGCGAGTCACAGAAGGACGCCTCAAGAAGTCCAATGAAAGAGTCACATGTATTGCAAATCCGGGATTACCAGGGGGACCCCATTCCCCAAATCTCATAGCGATAAGTCGTCCCCAACCCGGGATTCCTACAGGCAAAGATCACAAAGGTATTGATTACTTCCCAGGGGTTTGGAATGAGGTACCTGATTCGCAAAAATAAAACCAAAAAAAAAAGCAGTTTCCAGAAGCAGCATGTTTTGTAAATTATAGTTTTGGGTCTCGAGGTCACGGAATTGGCAGAAACACATTATTCTAGAGCCCTCGGGTCTGGAAGGAGGAACCTGGGTCAGGCTGAGGCGTCTTATTTTAAATCACAATTTTTGGGGACACATTAACAGGAGCCCTCTGACCTTGGGGTAGCTGTGCTGACCTTCCCAGGTAAACCAAGACCAGTATGGCCACATGACGGCGACCATACCTCACTGCCAGGGTGGCCAGTGGGACTGACCGGCTAGGACTCCAGCTTCCAGGCCTCGCCAGACTGGCTGGGGCCCTTGGATGCATTTTAACCAGACACCCCTCCCTCCACCCTCATCTCCCCCAAGAATGGCTTTTGAACACACACACGATGTCCAGCCCTAATTAGAATTCCAGGTACAGCCCGGCCTGTGTGGCCCAATGGTTGAGCATCCACCTAGGAACCAGGAGGTCAGGGTTCGATTCCCGGTCAGGGGCACAGGCCCGGGTTTGCAGGTGGATCCCCAATAGGCGGCGGGCAGGAGGCAGCGGCCCATGATTCTCTCCCCTCATTGAAGTTTCTCTCTCTCTCTCCCGCTCCCTTCCTCTTAGAAATCAATAAAAATACATTTTCATTTTTTTATATATATATTTTATTGATTTTTTTTACAGAGAGGAAGGGAGAGGGAGAGAGAGCGAGAAACATCGATGAGAGAGAAACATCGATCAGCTGCCTCCCGCACACCCCCCCACTGGGGATGTGCCCGCCACCCAGGTCCATGCCCTTGACCAGAATCGAACCCAGGACCCTTCAGTCTGCAGGCCGAGGCTCCATCCACTGAGCCACACCGGTTCGGCTAAAAATACATTTTTAAAAATTATATGATTCCTTCTGTCCCTGGTGTGTGTAGGTCTGGGGCCCATCAAGTCGCATGCACCCACCTTAGTTGGTGTCGTTCAGTGGATAGAGCATCAGCCCACTGGACTGAAGGGTCCCGGGTTCGACTCCGGTCAAGGGCACAGGCCTGGGTGTGTGGGTTCCCCGGCTCTGGTTGGGGTGCGTGCAGGAGGCACACCAACCCATGAGTCTCTCTCAGATCCATGTTTCTGTCTCTCCTCCTCTCTGCCTCTCTCCCTAAAAAAAAAATCAATGGAAAAATATCCCCGGGTGAGGATTAACCAAAATAATTAATAATAATAATAATAATTAATAATAATAATACCCCCCAAAGTTGCATGCATCGCTTTGTTTTTTTTCCTGTCCGTCTTTTAAATATAGGACTCGTTTAAAAACACAATACACAAGTCATTTAAAAAAAATGTTTTTCAATGTATTTCTATTGATTTCAGAGAGGAAGGGAGAGAGAGACATCCCTGATGAGAGGGAATCATGGATCGGCCGCCTCCTGCACGCCCCCTGCTGGGGATGAGCCCACCACCCCGCCATGTGCCCTGCCCGGATTCGAACCCGGGACCTCCTGGTTCCTAGGTCGATGCCCAACCACTGAGCCACACCGGCCGGGCTCAGAAAACAAACGATTCTTTTGGGGGAGAAAAAAAAAATGCATTTTAGAGGAAGCCTCCAGCGGTTCTCAACCTTCTGGCCCTTTAAATACAGCTCCTCATGCTGTGGGGACCCCCGCCCCATACAATTATTTTCGTGGCTACGTCATCGCCGTCATGTGGCTCCTGTGACGCATCGTCATGGAAACATCTGACCTGCAGGAGGGTCTTAGGCGACCCCCGGGAAAGGGTCGTTCGCCCGCCAAAGGGGTCGCGACCCACAGATTGAGAACCGCTGCAAGCCCACCTCCCGGAAGCTCCCGTGCGCCCCGCGCCCCGGTGGCACCGTCAATACCTCGCCGCGCGCCCCAGTCCGACGGCGAGACCCGGAAGCTGAGCCGACAACGCGCCCTCCCCCGGCCCCCCGGCCCCCGCCCCGGCCCGGCCCGCCCGCCTCGAACCAAGTCCACGTTCAGTTTTATTTTCCAACTTTACTTGGGTTGGAACCACGCCTCCCGCGTCTCCATCGCGTCCCGCCTCCAACTTTCCGGGCGGCGGAGCGGGCGATGGCCGGGGCCGGCGCGCGCGCGCCCCTCGGATGGGGAACTCGGCGCGGACCCTTCTCTGGGGCGCCCGATTCGGGGGTGACGAGGGGGCGTGGGCACCTCCCCAAAGCTGCCCGCCTACCCCGTGCGTCGCCGGGACCCGCCGCCACGCCCGGGCCTCGCGGTTCCAGGGCGGGGCCTCGGGGCGGGCAGCGTCCGGGCGCGCGGGGCGGGGAGAGCGCGCGGCCCCGCCCCGGCCGCTTCCGCCCGGTCCCCCCGGATCGCCGCGCACTCAGCTCCCGAGCCGGTGCCGGCGGCGGACTGGGGCCGCCCGGAATGAACCAGGAGCCGGGCGCGCGCGGCCGGGACCCCGCCTCGCCCCCGTCCCCCCGGGACGCGCCTCTCTCCGGGCCTGCGCCGCGCCCCCCACCGCCGCGCGCGCCCCCCGAGGCCGCCGGCGACTCCCACCAGCTGCTCCTGTTTCTGCTTTGGCTGCACTGAACGCCACCCCGCGCCTCGCCATTGTCCCCGCCGCCGCCGCCGCCCCGCCAGCTGCCCCGGGCCGCGCGCCGGGAGGCGGGGGGCGCGCATGGGGGGGCGCCGCTGATGCCGCCGCCGCGACGCCCTCCGAGGCTGCGTCCCGGGAAGCGCGGTCCCCCTCGCCCCCCGGCCCGGCCCGGCCCCCCGGATCGGAACGCGCCCCCATGGAGGCGCCCGGGGTGGCCAAGGCGGACCCGGACCCTCCTTTGGAGAGCCAGGGGGAGACCTCCGACGGCGCGCCCGCGCCCGGCTCCGACGAACCGTCTCCAGACTCGCCCGGGTACCGGCTGCAGGACTTCGACACGCTGGCCACCGTGGGTGAGTCCGCGCTGCGTGCGGGGCGCAGGGACCCGGCGCGGAGAGGCGCTCCGTCCCCCGGGGACGCGGGGAGCCAGACAAAGGACTCGGTGTCGGGTCGCTCGCTCGCTCGGCCGCCTCCCGGGGAGGCCTGGGCCCGGCCGCGCCCCGCCCCGCCCGCTCGGGGTCCCCACGCGCGGGGTGACCCGTGCGCCCTGGGTCCCAGCGACGCCGCGAGAGTTGGAGAGAGTCCCCTCTCCGCGCCCCCCGCGCGCCCCTCTCTCCCCGCCCCGGCAGGTTCCCCCAAAACCTCTCCACCTGCCTGGTCGGCGCCCCGCCTCGCGCCCCCTCAAGGCACCGTCTTGACCTTTTGGGGAAGTTTCCGCCTTTTTTAGTGTCTTCATTTTTGTGTTGTTCTTGTTGCCATGGTGAAGGGATTGGTGCGTTTCGTTTCTTCTTTCTGGGAGTTCGTTCCGGGTGGATAAAGAAGCCGTCGATTTTGGGGAGGGGTCGGGATTTGGGGGGGTTGGTTTTGTATCCTGCTGCCTTGCCGGATCCGTGGGTGAAGTCTAGTCGGTTTTTTTGTTTGTGTGGTTGGTTTGGGTGGAGTCTTTTTAGGGTTTTCTGTGTACAACGAGCAGAAATCACCTTTTTTGGAGACGGGCCATGTCTTGAACGACCCCCCCTCGGGGTCTGGACCCCAACCTCCGGCCCCCGCTCACACGTCACCAACGTTCCTGGAACTCACGTCACATTGGGGACCTCGCGCGCTCCCCTTGGCAACCCCTCCCACCCCCACCTCTCTGCCCCCAGGGACAGAGGAGGCGGCTCTGAGGGCACCTGCGGACCCCAACTTGGCCACACACACCCCCACCCTGTGCCCAGCGGCAGGAGGGAGGCAGCCTCGGGGGCGCTTAGACGTTACCCACGTCTTGGGGGACACGTGTGCGTCTTGGGGGACAGGTGTGCTGTGGGCGCAACGGGGTGGGAGCGTTTGGAAAGCTGATTATACATTTCCTGGAGTTAAACCTGCTTTTTCCCCCCCCCTTTTTTTTCCATTCTCTGCATCCAAATCTTCTCACTTTATTTTCATCAGTTTTCTACTTTTATGCTTTTTAAAAAATATATTTTTATTAATTTCAGAGAGGAAGGGAGAGGGAGCTAGAAACATCCATGAGGAGAGGGAATCGTGGACCGGCCGCCTCCTGCTCGCCCCCTACTGGTTGGGGATGGAGCTCACACCCCGGGCCTGTGCCCTTGACCGGGAATCGAACCCGGGACCCTTCAGTCCGCAGACCGTCGCTCTATCCACTGAGCCACACCAGCCAGGGTTTATTTTCTACTTTTATCTATTTATGACCAGAGGCCCGGTGCTCGGAAATTCGCTTAAGGGGCTGGGCGCTCGCAGCCCTGGTCGCCCGGAAGGTCGTCCGGAAGGGCGTCCGGAAGGGCGTCCGGCTGTCCGGCCTAATTAGCATGGGATGCTTCTATTATTATAGATTATAGATAGATTATTATTGTTTTTAAATCCACACCCAGGGAGGAGCCTGCAACCCAGGTCCGTGCCCTTGACCGGGAATCGAACCCGGGACCCTTCAGTCCGCAGGCGGAGGCTCTACCCACTGAGCCACACCGGCCGGGGGGGAATTCTCGCGCCAAACCCGCTGGTGTAATGGGGTCGCCCTGACCCCCCCCCCCCAACCAGGCACCGAATTCAAAGCCCCTGGCCACGCATGCGCGCCAGACAGTGGCTTCTTGGCAACGGTTGCTAAGGGGTTGGGCCAAGTGGGGGGCCAGGCGGAGTGGGACACTGGAGATGGGGTGCCCGGGGGTCTTTCTAGCCCCTCCTGCCTCCTCCTTGACCCCCCCCCCCACAAAATTGGGAAAAGGAGGAGAAAATAAAATGGGCTCAGGTCATGGGGGTCAGGGCTTAGGGCTCAGCCATACAAAAGGGCAGCCCTGGCCGGTGTGGCTCAGTGGATAGAGCGTCGGCCTGTGGACTGCAGGGTCCCGGGTTCGATTCCCGGTCAAGGGCACAGGCCCGGGTTGTGGGTTCGATCCCCAGTGGGGGGCGTGCGGGAGGCGGCCGATCCGTGATTCTCTCTCATCATGGATGTTTGTATCTCTCTCTCCCTCTCCCTTTATCTCTGAAATCCATAAAAATACATTTTTTTAAAACAAATATGTCAATGGAGGAATATCCTCCCGGGAGGATTAACAGCGAGAAAGACACAAAAATAATACAAAATATAAAAATATATTTTTATATATTTTATAAGAAAAATATTCCAAGCGAGCTCATGACAGGGTGACTAATGGCCCGTGGACACGGGTGTCACCACGGGGTTCCCCGGAACTCTGGTTTGGGAAGGAAGATGGTATGGGAGGAACCCCCCTTTCCTGTGGTGTCCCCCCCTCTCTCCGGTCTCTCCCCATATCCATCTATGTATCTATCGATATATGCATCTATCTGTCCATCCATCCATCCATCCGTCACCCATCATCCATTGATCATTTTTAATGATTTATTATTGACTAGAGGCCCGGTGCACGAATTCATGCACGGGGTGGGGGGGGTCCCCTGGCCTGGCCGGCGATTGCGGCTAATTGGGGGCCGTCTCGCCCAGTCCCCATCGGACCCAGTGGCCAACCTCCCACGGCCCCACCCCATTGGTCGGCTCCGGGGGAGCGGCCGCGGGAGATTGGCTGGCCGAAGGGCACAAGTGGGGGGGACGGAGGGATTACGGGAGGTTGGCCGTGGGAGCGCACTGACCACCAGGGGGCAGCTCCGGCCTCGAGCGTCTGCCCCCTGCTGGCCGGTGCGCATCATAGCGATTGGTTGTTCCAGTCATACGGTTGTTTAGGCTTTTATATATATAGGTTATTATTATTTATTTAAAATCTCCACCCGGGAATATGTTTCCATTGATTTTTAGGGAGAGAGAGGGAAAGACAGAGAGAAACACATCGAGGGGTTGCCTCCTGCACGTGCCCCAACCAGGGCCCAGGCCTGGGATGAGCCTGCAACCGAGGTCCATGCCCTTGACCGGGAATCGAACCCGGGACCCTGCAGTCTGCAGGCCGACGCTCTATCCACTGAGCCAAGCTGGCTGGGGCTCCCTCCCTCTTTCTCCGTATTTCCCCCACTTCTGTCTCTCTCCCCATCCCCCTCCTTCCTCCTCCTCCTCCTCTCTCACCTCCGCTGAGCCCATCGGGACGCCGGCTCTGTTTCCCGTGCCAACAGAAAGGAGCAGAAACCCAGTAGCTGGAACCCGAGCCGACAATGGAAAGTGGTGGCAGGACCCCCCCACACCCCGTTCCCTGGCCCGGCCGCCCCGTCATTGTGTTCCTTTTGGGCACGCGCTGGGCCCTGGGCGCGGAGCCAGGGCAGGGTGCCCGCGGGGCCAGGTGGGCGGGCCCCGGACGGGACCCAGTCTGGCTGCTGCCAAGCGGGCATAGGTGCCCGGTGAGTCATCGTGTCCTTCAGGGGGAGAATGTGGGGGCCTCTGGGGGCCCCCCAGACGGCTCTGACGCCCAGTGCTTGGTGGTTCTCTAAGTGATGATGATGTATTTTCGTTTTTATTTATTTATTGGATTTGAGAGAGAGAGAGAGAGAGAGGAAGGAGATGAAATAGAGAGAGGAAACATCAGTTTGTTCTATTTATTCATGCATTCATTGGTTGAGTCTTTTTTATTTTTATTTATTTTATTTATTTTACCTTTTTTTTGGGTTGAGTCTTTTTTTAAAAGTATGTATTTTTAGGGGAACAGGGAGACATATGTAAAACTTTAGACAATATAATAAAAAATACAAAATAAAATATGTTTTTATTGATTTCAGACAGGAAGGGAGAGAGAGAGAGAGAAACATCAATCAATGATGGGAGAGAATCATGGACCGGCCGCCTCCCGCACGCCCCCAACTGGGGACGGAGCCCGCAACCCGGGCCTGTGCCCTTGACCGGGAATCGAACCCGGGACCTCCTGCCTCATGGGTTGACCTTCAACCGCTGAGCCACGCCGACACGGCTCAGATGTATTACTTGAAATCAATGTCTCCCCGGCCGGTGTGGCTCAGTGGTTTGAGCGTCGACGCAGGAACCAGGAGGTCAAGGGTTCGATTCCTGGCCCGGGTTGCGGGCCCGATCCCCAGTCGGGGGCGTGCAGGGGGCAGCCGGTCCGTGATTCTCTCTCATCATGGATGTCTCTCTCTCTCTCTCTCTCTCTCTCTCTCTCTCTCTCTTCCTCTCTGAAATGAATACAAATAGATTTTAAATAAATAGGTATCTGTGATAACTTAAAATAAATAAATAAGAGAAAAGGTAGGCAATGGTGGCCGTGCAGAGCTCCCGTGGGTGGGCCCGTGAACGCACCTGTTTGTGGGTGGCATGACGGGCAGCCTCCGAACGCTCTACCCACTGAGCCACACCCTCATGCCTTCATTTATTCCCGCCCACCCCGGGGTGATTGGCGTCTCCCCGTCTGGGCGGGGCGCTCCCAGGTGGCCCGGGAGGCACGGCAGTCTCCCTTGCTTTTCTGCGGCTGAGTCATCTCTGGCTTTCTGGTCGACCCAGAGGTTCCATTAATTTTCTTTTATTTTTTTTATTAAATATGTTTTATTGATTTTTTTTTTTTTTTTTGCAGAGAGGACGGGAGAGGGACAGAGAGTTAGAAACATCGATGATGAGAGAGAAACATCGATCAGCCGCCTCCTGCACACCTCCTACTGGGGATGTGCCTGCAGCCAACGGACAGGCCCTGGACCGGGAATCGAACCCGGGACCCTTCCGTCCGCAGGCCGGCCGACGCTCTATCCACTGAGCCACACCGGCCAGGGCTCCATTAATTTTCTGAGGGGAAAAAAGTGGGGAGACTGGGCACCTCCCACAAGAGATATTCTCTTCTCCCCCCGTCCCGGAGGCTGGAAGGCGGAGACCCATAGGTGGGCAGGGCTGACATGCGTGTAGACGGCCGTCTCCTCCCTGTGGGCTCCTGGGGTCGTCCTTCTGTGGGTGCCGTCTGTGCCCTCGTCTCTTCTTCTAATTTTTTTTTTTTTAAACAAGAGACAGGCGGCCAGCTGGTGTGGCTCAGTGGTTGAGCATCGAGCTATGAACCCGTAGGTCACGGTGCGAATCCCGGTCAAGGGTTCGATCCCCAGTCGGGAGGCAGCCAATCACTGATTCTCTTCCATTATTGACTAGAGGCCCGGTGCACAAAATTCATGCACTCGGGGTGGGGGAGGGGTCCCTCAGCCCGGCCTGCACCCTCTTGCATTCTGGGAGCCCTCGAAGCTGGCCTAAGCCGTCAGTCGGACATCCTTCTGGCTGTGGGAGCACACTGACCACCAGGGGGCAGCTCCGGCATTGGGCGTCTGCCCCCTGGTGGTCATTGTGCATCATAGCGGCCGGCATCTCCCGAGGGGTCTCAGATGGAGGCCGGGGAGAGACGTAGGAGGTTGGCCAGCTGGGGAGGGACCGCGGGAGGGTTCCAGGGCGTGTCCAGCCCGTCTCAGTCCTGATCGGCCAGACCCCAGCAGCAAGGTAACCTACTAGTCGAGCGTCTGCCCCCTGGTGGTCAGTGCGCGTCATAGCGACCGGTCGGCTGCCCCCTGGTGGTCAGTGCGCGTCATAGCGACCGGTCGGCTGCCCCCTGGTGGTCAGTGCGCGTCATAGCGACCGGTCGGCTGCCCCCTGGTGGTCAGTGCACGCCATAGCGACCGGTCGGCTGCCCCCTGGTGGTCAGTGCACATCATGGCGACCGGTTGACTGCCCCCTGGTGGTCAGTGCACGTCATGGCGACCGGTCGACTGCCCCCTGGTGGTCAGTGCACATTATAGCGACTGGCCGGCTGCCCCCTGGTGGTCAGTGCACGTCATGGCGACCGGTCGACTGCCCCCTGGTGGTCAGTGCACATTATAGCGACTGGCCGGCTGCCCCCTGGTGGTCAGTGCACATTATAGCGACTGGTCGACTGCCCCCTGGTGGTCAGTGCACGTCATGGCGACCGGTCGACTGTCCCCTGGTGGTCAGTGCACGTCATGGCGACCGGTCGACTGTCCCCTGGTGGTCAGTGCACGTCATGGCGACCGGTCGACTGCCCCCTGGTGGTCAGTGCACGTCATGGACACCGGTCGACTGCCCCCTGGTGGTCAGTGCACGTCATGGCGACCGGTCGACTGCCCCCTGGTGGTCAGTGCACGTCATAGCGACCGGTCGACTGCCCCCTGGTGATCAGGGCACATCATAGCAAGCAATTGAGACGCCTTAGCATATCATTAGCATATTACACTTTGATTGGCTGAATGGCCAACTGAACGACCGGACACTTAGCATCTTAGACTATTATTATAGAAAGAAGATGTTTCTATCTCTCCTTCTCCTTCCTTTCTGAAATCAATAAAATATATTTTTAAAAAGCAGAAAGTTTGCCTATTTATTTATTTATTGTTGTTGTTAATCCTCACCCAAGGATATTTTCCCGGTGATTTTGAGAGAGAGCGGAAGGGAGAGGGAGAGAGAGAGAGAGAGAGAGAGAGAGAGACAGACATTGATGTGAGAGAGACATCGATGGGTTGCCTCCCGCCCGCACCCTAACCAGGGCTGGGGATGGAGCCCGCAACCCGGGCGTGTGCCCTTTACTGGAATGGAACCCGGGACCCTTCAGTTCACGACCCAACGCTCTATCCACTGAGCCACACCGGCGATGGCCTTATCTCCTCTTCTTCGAAGGACCCCAGTCCTATTGGAGTAAGACCCCACCTTGTAACCTCATTTTACTTTAATCACCTCTATTTTTTTAAAGAAATATATACTTTTATTGATTTCAGAGAGGAAGGGAGAGGTAGAGGGAAAGAAACATCCATGATGAGAGAGAATCATGGACCGGCTGCCTCCTGCACGCCCCCTCCTGGAGATCTCTAGCCCACAACGCAGGCATGTGCGCTTGACTGGGAATCGAACCCTGACCTCCTGGTTCCTACATCGACGCTCAACCACTGAGCCACACTGTCCGGGCCATGCTCCTTTATTTCTTACTACAGCCCCAATGCATGAAATTCATGCAAGGGCCTTCCTTTCCCAGTTGCCGACACCAGCTTCCCTCCGGCCCTGGCTTTGTCAGGAAGGACGTCTGGAATGATGTCCGGTCTAATTAGCATATTACCTTTTTATTATTATAGAAGATTACATTACCTTTTTTTAAAAAATTGAATTTATTGTTGTGATATCTCTATATATATAAAAGCCTAAACAACTGTTCGACCATTTGACCGGAAGCTATGACGCGCACTGACCACCAGGGGGCAGACGCTCAACGCACAGGCATGGAAACATGGAACAGACAGATGAATCGCAGACAGAAGGGGGGAGCGGGGAGGGCGGGAAGAGATTAACCAAAGATCTTATATGCATCCTAGAGGCCTCGTTGCACGGATTTGTGCACTGGTGGGGTCCCTCGGCCAGGCCTGCGGGGATTGGGCCGAATCCGTGCACCAGCTCTCCGACATCCCCCGAGGGATCCCGGATTGCAAGAGGTCGCAGGCCAGGCCGAGGGACCCCACTGGTGCAGGAATTTGTGCACCAGGTCTCTAGTGGGTTAATAAAATTGAATGGGTTTCAGGGCTACCATTCTATAATACGTCTGTATATTGTACCATGCACTCACCACCCCACGTCAAGGGTTCTTTTATCACCATTTATCTGCCTTTACCCTCTCCTGCCTCCCCCAGGCCCCTGTCCCTCTGGTAGTCACCGCCCCATGGCTGTTGACTCACATGCGTCACACGGTCATCAACCTTCCGTGTCTGCCTTCTTCCCATCAGCATCGTGTCTTTAAGGTTTCACCACATTTCATGGCCTGCCTTCCTAGGTGACTCTTCTTTCTCCCATAATCCTTGAGGAACTTTCCATGAAGGGTTCAGAACGTCCCAATAGTGGTGGGAGAGTTGGGGTGATCTCTCATAGGGGCTCCTGAGCCTCCAGAGGTCAGCCTGCTGAACTCTCTGAGGCCCAGGGAGGTGATTTCTATAGGCTTTGCCGGTGTGTGTGTGTGGGGGGGTGTTTTCCATTTCTTGAGGGTGAATGAGGGACTTCCATTCCCCGCCAACCCCCGCAGGGCAACTCTAAGGCAGGGTAGTAAGGACCAATGGCTGTGGGGCTTTCTGCGTGACCCAGGAGGTAAGCACGCCTCATCCAAGGCAAAGATGATTATCATCATCAGCACCACCACCATCTCCATCGTCACCATCACTGTCATCTTCATCATCACCATCTTCATCATCACCACCATCTCCATCATCACCACCATCACTACCATCATCACCATCATAACCATCATCTCCATCACTTCACCCTCATCACCATCTCCATCATCACCATCACCATCATCTCCATCACCACCACCATCACTACCATCATCATCATCACCACCATCTCCACCATCACCATCACCATCACCATCACCGTCATCTCCATCATCACCACCATCACTATCCTCACCACCATCTCCATCACCACCATTTCCATCATCACCACCATCTCCATCATCACCACCATCACCATCTCCATCACCACCATCACCATCACCATCACCATCTCCATCATCACCACCATCACCATCTCCATCATGACCAACATCTCCATCATCACCACCATCTCCATCATCACCATCTCCATCACCACCATCACCATCACCATCTCCATCATCATCATCACCATCACCATCTCCATCACCACCATCACCATCACCATCTCCATCATCACCGTCATCTCCATCATCACCGTCATCTCCATCATCACCACCATCACCATCATCACAACCATCTCCATCACCACCATCACCATCCTCACCACCATCACCACCATCACCATCTCCATCACCACCATCTCCATCATCACCACCATCACCACCATCTCCATCACCATCACCATTTCCATCATCACCGTCATCTCCATCATCACCACCATCACCATCATCACCACCATCACCATCATCACCATCATTACCACCATCTCCACCATCACCATCACCACCATCTCCACCATCACCATCACCACCATCTCCACCATCACCATCACCACCATCTCCACCACCATCACTACTATCATCACTATCATCACCATCATCTCCATCATCACCATCACCACCACCACCTTCATCACTGACAGGTTAACGTGGTGGCACATGATCAGGCTAAACAGCCATCTCAGAAGGCGGATAAAGAAAAATTGAATTTATCCAAACAAAGGGGATGAGATGGGATATCCAATCCAAAAGGCAGGCTGCACAGCACTGAGTCATGGGAACATGGGGCCGGTGAGGGCAACCCCAGGAGCTGGAGTTCCATCCTTAGATGCCGTCACTGGCAGGAAGCTCTTGTCGTCGGCGGGTCTGGGAGCTGAGCTGGCGGCTGGGAATGCGGATGGACTACAGGTGTGTGACCGGGTGCCTTCGGGGCAGTGTCCACTCCTTATATGGTCTGAGTCTTGCTGTCCAGCGAGTATTTCCTGTTCTTTGATCTCCTTTGGCAGGAAGCTTGGGAATGGCCGTTAAAGAGTATATACCTCCCGTCCCCTTCCTTTAACTACATTCGATCTTTCTGTATCTACCGTCTGAGATGGCCTTCAGCCTGCACGGTGTACCACCATGCTAACTTCTCCATCGCCATCATCATCATCATCATCACCACCATCATCTCTGTCTTCACCACCATCATCACCATCGTCATCATTATCTTCACCATCACCATCATCACTACAACCATCACCACCATCACCACCATCTTCATCATAATCACCATTATCAGTCATCATCATCACCATCACCATAATCATTATCATTGTAATCTCCAGCATCACCATCACCATATACACCATCATCACCACCATCTTCATCATAATTATCATCACCATCATCATCATCCCATCACGATAATCATTATCATTGTAACCTCCATCATCATCATCACCACCATCTCCATCACCACCATCTCCATCATCACATTTCCATCACCACCATCACCATCATCTCCATCACCACCACCATCTTCATCATAATCACCATCATGAGTTATCATCACCATCACCATAATCATTATCATTATAATCTCCATCATCACTATCACCATCACCATCATCACCACCATCACCATCACCATCTGCTGGGGTCCAGCCCCAGCGGGTCCAGGGGTCCCCAAAGGTGTGGACGGAGTCGGCGAAGAAGGAATGAATGGCACAGAGGCAGTGTTCAGTTCATCAGCATAGTTGGGTTCTCTTGTCAGGATCTCCAGCCAGGTTCTGTAGCCATGTTCCCTCGCTAGGTTCTCCAGCCAGGTTCTGTCCAAGTTCTAATCAGGTTCTCTTGACACAGAGGCAGCCATCGGGTGATCATCATAGCCAGGTTCCTCTAGCCAAGTTCTGGTCAGGATCTCCAGCGAAGTTCTGGTTAGGATCTCCAGCCAGGCTCTGTCTCCTAAGTTCCGTGTAAGTTCTGTCTCCTAAGTTCTGTCTCTTAAGTTCTGTCTGTAGGTTCTGAGTTCTGGGTCTCGGGTCTGTCTCTCGGTCTGCCTCTCTAGGTTCTGACTTCTGAGGTCTGTCGCTAAGTTCTGTCTCTTAAGTTCTGTCTGTAGGTTCTGAGTTCTGTGTCTCGGGTCTGTCTCCCGGTCTGCCTCTCTAGGTTCTGACTTCTGAGGTCTGTCGCTAAGTTCTGTCTGTTGGTTCTGAGTTCTGTGTCTTGTTGTCTGTCTCTCGGTCTGCCTCTCTAGGTTCTGACTTCTGTTGTCTTGTTGCATCTGTATTTATACCAGTTGATTCTAATCCTATCAATCTCTATTCCAAAGGTTAGGGCGTTTCTTACCTCCATTCCAGGGAGTAAAGATTATGTAGCTTAAGCATGATTGTTCGTAGTTAAAGTGATTAACTACCCGCCTGGCACTTAGTTAAGAGGTTTTATTCTCTCCCTAACTTCAGGGGAAAATCCCTACCTGGGGAAACAACCTTTCTCGGAGAGGTGACCTTGGTTAAAACGCATAGTGCCAAGAAGGTGATCAAATATATTAAGAACAGTATGCCATATATGCCAGGTCCCTAGAAACAGCAAGGATGGACCGGCTCCCGGCAACCATCACCACATTCACCATCATATCAATATCACCATCATCATCATCATCACCATTATCATCACCATCATCTTCTTTTTAATATATATCTTTATTGATTTTAGAGAGGAAGGGAGATAGGGGGAGAGAGAGAGAAACATCCATGATGAGAGAGAATCCTGGATCGGCTGCCTCCTGCATGCCCCCGACTGGAGATCGAGCCCACAAACCCGGGCACGTGCCCTTGACCGGGAATCGAACCCGGGATCCTTCTGTCCACAAGCCAACACTCTATCCACTGAGCCACACCAGCCAGGGCGATTTACAACATCATTCGCCGTCCATACGAAATGATCAACTTAAAAACCAGCCTGTGGGCCCTGACCGGTGTGGCTCAGTGGCTAGAGGGTCGGCCTGCGGACTGAAGGGTCCTGGGTTCGATTCCTGGTCAAGGGCATGTACCTGGGTTGCGGGCACATCCCCAGTGGGGAGTGTGCAGGAGGCAGTTGATCGATGTTTCTCTCTCATCGATGTTTCTAACTCTCTCTCCCTCTCCCTGTGGCTCAGTGGGTAGAGCTTCGGCCTGCAGACCGAAGGGTCCTGGGTTCGATTCCCGGTCAAGGGCATGTACCTCAGTGGCAGGCTCCTCCCCTGCCCGGGCCCTGGTTGGGTATATGCATGCAAGAGCTTTTTATTTTTATTTCATTTTTATTTTCAATCCTCACCCGTGGATATTTTCACATTGATTTCTAGAGAGAGAGAGACAGACAGAGAGAAACATCGATGTGAGAGAGACACCTCGATGGGGTGCCACCTACACACGCCCCGACCAGGGCCCGGGCCGGGGAGGAGCCTGCAACCGAGGTCCGTGCCCTTGACCGGGATTCGAACCCGGGACCCTTCGATCCGCAGGCCGACGCTCTATCCAACAGGACCCCATGGGAACACGCGATAGAGATGGACATGGTGACCAAGGGAGTGTGTGGTCCAGGACACGGGTTCTTTGTTCGTCAGGCAGGGCTGGGCCCCGTGTGCCTGGGGGGCAGAGACACAGAACACGGGCCTGTCCCAGGGGCGGCCGCTCCCACGTGTGTCCGCACCCGTCTGACACCTCTTGGCGGCTTTCCGGCTCCTCCTCTGCCCTCAGGCGCTCCCATCACCTCGCCACCACCTGCCTGGGTGTCCCCACCCCACTGAGTCCTAAAGGGCTGTCAGGGCTAAGCCCTGGGTGTCCACTGGGTAATCCCACATTGAAAAGGGAATTAATCCAGCCCTGACCGGTGTGGCTCAGTGGATAGAGCATCGGCCTGCAGTCTGGAGGGTGTCCCAGGTTCGAATCCCGGTCAAGGGCACATGCCTGGGATGCGGGATCGATTCCCAGTCAGGGGCGTGCAGGAGGCAGCCGATGCATGATTCTTTCTCATCGTGGATGTTTCTATCTCCCTCTTCCTCTCTGATATCAATAAAAATGTATTTTTTTAAAAACCCAAAACACAGAGGACTTCTATCCTAACGCTTGGGGAATTTTGAGATTGTCTTTTGATTAGCTTTATTCATTAACCAGAGGCGTGGTGCATGAATTCGTGCACTGATGGGCGATCCCTTGGCCTGGCTGGTGATCGGGGCCGATCGGGGCCGGCTGGCCGGAGGGAGGGACCGCGGGAGGTTGGCTGTCGGAGGGAACTGACCACCAGGGGGCAGCTCCTGCATTGAGCGTCTGCCCCCTGGTGGTCAGTGCGCGTCATAGCGACCGGTCGACTGGTCCTTCGCTGGGTTAGGCTTTTATATATATAGGTTTACTTTTTAAAGTTTTATTCTCACTCTTTAAACCTTTCTTTGGCAGAATTATGTTTGTTTTGTTTTAATATATGTTTTTATTGATTTCAGAGCGGAAGGGAGAGAGAGAGAGAGAGAGAAACATCCATGATGAGAGAGAATCATGGATCGGCTGCCTCCTGCACGCCCCCTACTGGGGATCAAGCCTGCAACCCGGGCCTGTGCCCTTGACCGGGAATCGAACCCCGACCTCACGGTTCATAGGTCGACGCTCAACCACTGAGCCACACCGGCCGGGCCAACATACACCTTCAAAGCGTGTGTTCATTCCTTGCTGGGTGGCTAAGAGCTCTCCCATCCTTGAGATGAAAGTCGTTCTGCAGCCCAAGCCGGCGTGGCTCAGTGGATAGAGCGTCGGCCTGTGGACTTGAAGGGTCCCGGATTCGATTCCCAGTCAAGGGCACATGCCCGGGTTGCGGCTCGATATATATATTTTTTTTTAAAAAAACTGAGTGGCTTTTATCATAACGCTTGGGTAATGTTGAGATCGTCTTTTATTAACTATTTTAATTAATTTTTTAAAGTTTTATTGTTCTGATTCTTTTTTAAACCTTTCCTTGGCCGAATTTCGCTTGTTTTAACACGTGTTTCATGGATGTTTCTATCTTTCTCTCCCTCTCCCTTTTTCTCTGAAATCAATAAAAAAATATATATATATATATTTTGTTTAAAAGAGAGAGACAGGCTGCTGCTGTGTGTGTGGCAGGGTGTGTGTTGGGGGCCATTTGTTGATAGGTATGGGACACACTAATGCTAGCGGCTGCTTGTTTAAGAGATTTTAGCAAAGTCTGAGTCCTGAGCGAGGACAGGCCATTGGTAGAAAAAGCAGGCGCCCGGTTGACCTGTGTAGTCGTTGCTTCTATGAGCTGCTCAGCTACCTCAACGCTGCCTGGCATCCATGTCCACCCACCCGCCCTCGCCCCCATCTAGTCTGTTTCCATGGCCGGTTTTCTATTTGTCTCGTGCCCGCCTCCCGGCTGTGCCTCTCCCGACAACCACAGCTCATCTCTCTCGACTCTGCATCTCGGTCTTATTTGTCCTGCAGCCTCCCCTCCCCTGGCCTTGTCTGACATCAGGAGAATCTTTACACCATAACACAACACCCTACACAGGCCAAACCCCCCCCCCCCAGGCACCTCCCAGCTCTCAGCCGCGTGACGCGCTGCTGACCATGGTGTAAATAATTCACACCGTCCTAGCTGGTGTGGCTCAGTGGATAGAGCGTCGGCCTGCGGGCTGAAGGGTCCCGGGTTCGATTCCCGGTCAAGGGCATGGACCTGGGTGGCGGGCACATCCCCAGTAGGGGGCGTGCAGGAGGCGGCTGATCGAAGTTTCTCTCTCATCGATGTTTCTAACTCTCTCTCCCTCTCCCTTTCTCTCTGTAAAAAAAAAAAAATCAATAAAATAGATTTTAAAAAAATATTTCCCTCTGTCTCTTTTACTCTCTCTAAAAAGCTACGGAAAAATACCCTTGGGGGAGGATTAACCAGAAACCAAAACAACAAAAAAAAAAAAAGAAAAAAACCAGAATTCACGTAAAGAATTTCAAAATCCCTTCCTTTTCGTGACCGGTTTCTTCCGACCTCACGAATCTCAAGTTTCCTTATTGGCTTTTGACTCACCCATTCTTTTATTTTCTTTATTTTAAAAAATATATATATGTATTTACTGATTTCAGAGAGGAAGGGAGAGGGAGAGAGAGAGAGAAACATCCATGACGAGAGAGAATCATGGATCGGCCGCCTCCCCCACACCCCCTACTGGGGATCCAGCCCCCAACCCGGGCCTGTGCCCTGGACTGAAATCGAACGGTGACCTCCTGGTTCATAGGTCAACGCTCAACCACTGAGCCACACCGGCCGGGCCCTCAGAGGAGTCCTGGAAACCACACAAAACCCTGCACGACCAAAACCCACGCAGGCACCTCCCTCCTCTCCGCCTCCTGCTGTCCTGTTGCCCTTTGAGTGAAGAATCCACCCAAAGGCTTTCGAAACCCCTTCCTTCTCTTGAACTGTTTACGCCAACCTCACAAATCTCGGTTCCCTTTGTGGCTTTGGACTCACCCATTTTTTCTTTTAATTCTTCATTTTTTTTAGATTTAAAAAAAATACATGTATTTTTGTTGGTTTCAGAGAGGAAGGGAGACGGAGAGAGAGAGAGAGAGAAACATCCATGAGGAGAGAGAATCATGGATCGGCCGCCTCCTGCACGCCCCCTACTGGGGATTGAACCTGCAAGCCGGGCCTGTGCCCTTGACCGGGAATCGAACCCGGGACCCTTCAGTCTGCCGGCCGACGCTCTATCCACTGAGCCACACCGGCCAAGGCCATCCATGTGTTCTTCAACTCACCCATCTCCTGACATCTTTGAAGGGAAAGAAACCCCTTAAACCACTGAGCTCATCGGAGTTATATCCTAGCTGTGATAATTAATGTTTTTCTAACAGAAATTATTGGTTTGACATCCTATATAATAAAAGCCTAATATGCTAAGTGTCTGGTTGTCAGGTCGGCCATTCAACCAATCGAAGCGTAATATGCTAATGATATGGTAAGGCTGCTCAACTGCTCGCTATGACGTGCACTGACCACCAGGGGCAGACAGTCGACGGGTCCACCAGTCGCTATGACGTGCACTGACCACCAGGGGGCAGACAGTCGACCGGTCGACCAGTCGCTATGACGTGCACTGACCACCAGGGGCAGACAGTCGACCGGTCGACCAGTCGCTATGACGTGCACTGACCACCAGGGGCAGACAGTCGACCGGTCGACCAGTCGCTATGACGTGCACTGACCACCAGGGGGCAGACAGTCGACCGGTCGACCAGTCGCTATGACGTGCACTGACCACCAGGGGGCAGACACTCTGACCGGTAGGTGAGCTTGCTGCTGGGGTCCGGCCGATCGGGACTGAGCGAGATGGGCCGGACACGCCCTGGATCCCGCCTGCAGTCCCTCCCCGGCCCCGATCATGCCTGCACCCTCTCGCAATCCAGGCTGAGCGATCCTCCCACCCAAGTGCATGAATTTCGTGCACCGGGCCTCTAGTTGCCCCATAAAATTCTACACGTTTCAGGGATAAAATTCTACAATCTAGCACCTCCCTACCATCAACCACGACCAAAAATCCTCCAGCCCCAAACAGCAACTGTGCTGAAAACCCCCCAATGACAAGGGCATTGAGACATGTTTTGTCATGTGGGGGATCCTGTGACATCATCAGCGGCCCCGCCTGGGGGTGGTGTACGGTGGTGGGTGTTGCCCCGGCTGGCGTGGCCTGTGCGTGGGTGACGGCCGACGACCGTGGCTGTTGTGGGTGAAAACTCAACACCCCTCGTGCCATTCGTAGCTGCAGACGGGGCACCCGTGGGAGCTCCAGGCCGGAGCCAGGAATTCCAGGCATGTCCCCTAGGGTGCGTATGCCCCCTGGTGGTCAGTGCACGTCATAGCGACTGGTCGACCGGTCGACTGTCTGCCCCTGGTGGTCAGTGCACATAGGAATGTGTACGAGATTCCTTAGTGGCGTTGGCCTGGGACAGACACTCCCAGGTCTTTTGCGATTGTTTACGTGACTTTTTCTTTTTTTTCTATAAAATATATTTTATTGATTTTTTTACAGAGACGAAGGGAGAGGGACAGAGAGTTAGAAACATCGATGAGAGAGAAACATCGATCAGCTGCCTCCTGCACGTCCCCCACTGGGGATGTGCCCGCAACCCAGGTCCATGCCCTTGACGGGATTTGAACCCGGGACCCTTCAGTCCGCAGGCCGACGCTCTATCCACTGAGCCACACCGGCCAGGGCCAATTGATCTTTCCATGAGGCCCTGCCTTCAAGGTGAATCGCTCACTGTCGGCCACTCCGCACACGGCGATCCCTGGCTCCTGCAGGTCACCGTCTCCTTCTGCTCTAATGAAACATTCACGACGGAAACTTCCCTTCAGAGCCACGGCCACGGTGGCCCCGGTCCCCAACCCCCAGCTCCGTCAGCCAGTGGATGTACCCGACAGCCTGGGGGGCCTTTTCATTTATTTATTTTTATAAAAACATATATTTGATTGATTTTTTTTACAGAGAGGAAGGGAGAGGGATAGAGAGATAGAAACATCGGTGAGAAAGAAACATCGATCAGCTGCCTCCTGCACACCCCCGACTGGGGATGTGCCCGCAACCCAGGCACATGCCCTTGGCCGGATTTGAACCCGGGACCTTTCAGTCCGCAGGCCGACGCTCTATCCACTGAGCCACACTGGTCAGGGCTTATAGAGTATTGTTTAAAGTGTATTGTTATTGATTTCAGGGAAGAAGAGAGAGGGAGAGAGAGACACACACATCCTTGATGAGAGAGAATCACGGATCGGCTGCCTCCTGCACGCCCCCAACTGGGGATCGAGCTCGCAACCCGGGCCTGTGCCCTTGACCGGGAATCGAACCCTGACCTCCTGGTTCCTAGGCCGACGCCCAACCCCTGAGCCCAGCCGGCCGGACTCCTATCGAGTGTTGAGTGTCCAACCTCCTGGTCCAATCCCTGTGCCCATTCAGCCCCCCCATCTCGTCTCTTGCTCCTCCGCAGGCACCGGGACCTTCGGGCGGGTGCAGCTGGTCCGGCAGAAGACGGGCAAGCAGTTCTTCGCGCTCAAGGTCATGAGCATCCCCGACGTCATCCGGCTCAAGCAGGAGCAGCACGTGCACAACGAGAAGTCGGTCCTCAAGGAAGTCAGCCACCCCTTCCTGGTCAAGCTGTGAGTCCGCCCCCTCCCCCCCCGGGGTCTGGTCCCAGCTCCTTCTCCTCTCTTTTTTAAGAAATGTATCCTTGCCAAAACTGGTTTGGCTCAGTGGATAGAGCGTCGGCCTGCGGACTGAAGGGTCCCGGGTTCGATTCCGGTCAAGGGCATGTACCTTGGTTGCGGGCACATCCCCAGTCGGGAGCGTGCAGGAGGCAGCTGATAGATGTTTCTCTCTCATCGATGTTTCTAACTCTCTATCTCTCTCCCTTCCTCTCTGTCAAAAATCAATAAAATATTTTTTTTAAAAAAAAGAGATATATCCTTACTGGAGTCCCAGCGCACCAAATCGGGCGCGGGGAGGGTCCCAGGTCTAGCCTGCTGTCAGGGTCGTCTTCCGTCCACTCGCCTGTCCCCAGTCCCGCCCCTCCGCTACCCACCCTGGATCCTCATTGGCCGGGCAATAGATTGGAGGCTGCGGGCTACGGGGAGGGACCGAGAGGTGGTCATAGCGACTGGTCGGTTGGTAGTTCTGGTCGTTACGCTGTTATGGTCGCTGGACTTTTATTATATAGCATTGATTTCCGAGAGGAAGGGAGAGAGAGAGAGAGAGAGAGAGAGGCGTCCATGATGAGAGAGAATCATGGACCGGCCGCCTCCTACACGCCCCCTATTGGGGATGGAGCCCACAACCCGGGCATGTGACCTTGACTAGGAATTGAACCTGGGACCCTTCAGTCCGCAGGCCAACGCTTCTATCCACTGAGCCACACCAGCCAGGGCGAACCTGTACCTTTTGTAAAAAATTCATTATTGATTTCAGAGAGGAAGGGAGAGGGAGAGAGAGAGATAAATATCAGTGATGAGAGACAATCACGGACCGGCTGCCTCCTGCACGCCCCCTACTGGGGATCGAGCCCGCCACCCGGGCCTGTGCCCTTGACCAGCAATCGAACCCAGGACCCTTCAGTCCACCGGCCCACACTCTGTCCACTGAGCCAAACCAACCTGGGCTACGGGGTTTTAATCATCGAGATTTTTTTTCCCGGAAGCTCTGTTAGAAATAATGTCTTATTTCTGGCCATTTGAGCCCGCAACCTGGGCCTGTGCCCTTGACCGGGAATCGAACCCGTGACCTCCAGGTTCCTATGTTGACGCTCAACCACGGGGCCACATGTGTACCCTCCAGGTCCATCTGTGCTCACACCTGTGCTCACACCTGTGTTCACACCTATGCTCACATCTGTGCTCACACCTGTGCTCACACCTATGGTCACATCTGTGCTCACACCTGTGCTCACACCTATGCTCACACCTGTGCTCACACCTGTCTGGTCCAGGCGCCCGCCCCCACGCCGGCCCAGCCCTCCATCCCCGGCCTCTCCCCCTGCAGGTTCTGGACCTGCCATGACGACCGCTGTCTCTACATGCTGATGGAGTTCGTGCCGGGCGGCGAGCTGTTCAGCTACCTGCGGAACCGGGGCCGCTTCTCCAACGCGGCCGGCCTGTTCTACGCGGCCGAGATCGTGTGCGCCCTCGACTACCTGCACTCGAAGGAGATCGTCTACCGGGACCTCAAGCCCGAGAACATCCTACTGGACCGCGATGGGCACGTCAAGCTCACCGACTTCGGCTTCGCCAAGAAGCTGGTCGACAGGTGAGGCGTGGTGCCCCCGGGGCCGCCAGCCCCTGGCCCCTGTCTGTGTCTGTGAGTTTTTTGGTTTTTTTAAAAAATATATATTTTATGGATTTTTTACAGAGAGGAAGGGAAGAGAGTTAGAAACATCCATGATGAGAGAGAAACATCGATCGGCTGCCTCCTGCACGCCCCCCACTGGGGATGTGCCTGCAACCCAGGTACATGCCCTCGACCGGAATCGAACCCGGGACCCTTCGGTCCGCAGGCCGACGCTCTATCCACTGAGCCACACCCGTTAGGACTGATTTTTAAAAATATATTCCTTCTTGACTCTGGCCGGTGTGGCTCAGGGGATAGAGCATCAGCCTGTGAACTGAAGGGTCCTGGGTTCGATTCTCGGTCATGGGCACAGGCCCGGGTTGCGGGCTCGATCCCCGTAGGGGGCGTGCAGGAGGCGGCCGGTCCATGATTCTCATCATAAATGTTTCTCCCTCTCCCTTCCTCTCTGAAACTAATAAAAAATATTTAAAAATAATAGTAATAGCCCTAACCGGTGTGGCTCAGTGGCTAGAGCGTCGGCCTGCAGACCTAAAGGTCCCAGGTTCGATTCCGGTCAAGGGCATGGACCTGGGTGGCGGGCACATCCCCAGTAGGGGGCGTGCAGGAGGCAGCTGATCGATGTTTCTAACTCTCCGTCCCTCTCCCGTCTTCTCTGTAAAAAATAAAATAAAATAATAATAATAATCATAATAAAATGTACTTTTTGGTCCATCGACTGTCGGGTTGTGTCTGTATCTGGGGTTTGGGAATCAGCCAGAACTGAAATCCGTGGGTCCGACGACGGTTCTATTTTTAATTTTTTTTTTTTTGAGGAACCTTCGCACAGTTTTTCCACGGCGGCCGCACCCATCCTCAGGCCCACGCGTCCCCCACTATACGGTGGACGGGGGGGTCCCTTCTCTCCCCCTGTGTTTTGTGGATGGACCGGTGGTAGCCATGCCGACAGGTGTGAGAGAGGATGTGCCTCAAGGTAGCTTTTCTGTCTTTATTTTTTTAATGAAAACTTTTTTTAAAAAAAAAACATTTTTATTGATTTCAGAGATGAAGGGAGAGAGAGAGAGAGAGACATCCATGATGAGGGAGAAGCATGGACCGGCCGCCTCCCGCACGCCCCCGACTGGGGATGGAGCCCGCAACCCGGGCCTGTGCCCTTGACCGGGAATCGAACCCGGGACCCTTCAGTTCACAGGCTGACGCTCTATCCACTGAACCACACTGGCCGGGCCGGGTCGCTGGCTTTTCTGGTTGGAATTTTTTTCTCTCACGAGGTGTCAGGCCCCTGAGGCTGCTTAAGAGACTGGAATTGGATACGGCCGGGGCCCCTCGCCCCCCAGCACCCCTCCCGTCGCCTCCCCGTCCACATGGAAGCCGACACCCCGTATCGAGGGCCGATAGAGTTACCTGTGGCTGCTTCTGTCCGGCTATTCTGTCCCATAGAAGCTGGGCGGCCGGCCAGCGTGCAGGTGAGCGTGACCAGGCGTGACCAGGCGTGACCAGGCGTGTGGCCTCCTGATGGAGGGAGCCCACGCGGGGACATGATGGTCACAGCAAGTCCGTCGACCGCGGCCTCACCTCCCATAGTCACCATTTCTATTTTTTGAAAAATATATTTTATTGATTTTTTTACAGCGAGGAAGGGAGAGGAATAGAGAGTGAGAAACATCGATGATGAACGAGAAACATCGATCAGCCGCCTCCTGCACGTCCCCCACTGGGGATGTGCCCACAACCCAGTCCATGCCCTTGACCGGGAATCGAACCCGGGACCCTTCCGTCCGCAGGCCGACGCTCTATCCACTGAGCCACACCGGTTTCGGCTTCTTTATCTTTTTAAGGGTGAGATTTTTCTTAGCAAAATTGTATCAAATTAACCCTGGCTGGTGTGGCTCAGTGGGTAGAGCGTCGGCCTGCAGATGGAAGGGTCCCGGGTTCGATTCCCGGTCAAGGGCACAGGCCCGGGTTGTGGGCTCCATCCCCAGTAGGGGGCGTGCAGGAGGCAGCCGGTCCGTGATTCTCTCTCATCATGGATGTTTCTCTCTCTCTCTCTCTCTTCTATCCTCTCTGAAATCCATAAAAATAGATTAAGAAAATTCAATCAAATTACACAAACTTAGCAGAAAATTCAGAGTTTCAGTTCTGCATTTTCTAAACAGCCTAAAATGTATTTAATTTTTTTAATTTTGTAAAATATATGTTTCTTGGTATCAGAGAGGAAGGGAGAGGGAGAGAGAGAAATATCCATGATGAGAGAGAATCATGGACCGGCTGCCTCCCGCATGCCCCCTACTGGGGATGGAGCCCGCAACCCGGGCCTGTGCCCTTGACCGGAAATCGAACCCAGGACCCTTCAGTCCGCAGGCCAAAGCTCTACCCACTGAGCCACACAGGCCGGGCTATTTTTAATTTTTAATTGATTTTTAGAGAGAGAGATTGAACCATTGACCTGCGAGCAGACCATCAATCCAGAGCCTCACATACAGAGATGTTAGCAGAAACATCTCAAAATCTATAGATTTTAACTAAATATTGCTGCCCTTTTTAGGTATAAAAAAAATTCTTTTGCAAGGCGGAGAAAGGACCTATTTTTGGAGGAAAATACAGGCCTCTGAGTCTTTACAGAGAAGGGGGGTCCCCAATTGGGGGAAAAAAAGTAAAATAACCAAATATGTAACCAGAAAACTTCACCTTAGATGTGGGTGCCACTTGGCAGTTCACCCAAATGGCCACTAGGTGGCGCTAGAAGCTAATTTTTCTATTTTTTCTTTTTTATTTTTTTATTTTTGCAAATTATTTCTCCTATGGCCCTAGCTCGTTTGCTCAGTGGATAGAGCATCAGCCTGCGGACTGCAGGGTTGCGGGTTCGATTCCAGGCAAAGGCACTTGCACGGGTTGTGGGTTCGGTCCCCAGTAGGGGGCGTGCAGGAGGCGGCCGATCCATGATTCTCTCTCATCATGGATGTTTCTCTCTCTCTCTCCCTCTCCCTTCCTCTCTGAAATTAATTTAAAAAAATATATAATATTGGAACATGCACCTAAGTCAATGAAATTTTGTTTTTTTCCTTGTCAATGACAGTGAGCAGTCACTATTATTTTACTTTAGTTTCCAGTGTTTTCTATCAAAATGACTTCTTGCGTGAATTTTGGGACACCCTTTATCATCAGCGGACTCACCCCTCACCAAGCCCAGCTGAGTTTTCATGCTTCCGTCCTCTCTCCACCCCCCCAGGACGTGGACCCTCTGTGGGACCCCCGAGTACCTGGCCCCCGAAGTCATTCAGAGCAAGGGCCACGGCCGTGCCGTCGACTGGTGGGCGCTGGGCATCCTCGTCTTCGAGATGCTTTCGGGGTGAGTAAGGGATTCTGGGAAAATCGGACCATCCCCTCCCAGGCTCCCTTGGCCTAATCCCTTAGCCCCGAGTTCACTCTGAAAATTTCCGGGGTGCGATTCTCACCGCCATTTCCCTAAGTAGGTACTATATTGATCAACTTCCTATAATAGGCCTGTAGTTCGATTTATTCCTGGAATGACCACTAGGGGGCGGTGTTGCTAAGAGGCCTGCAGCTCGATTTATTCCTGGAGTGACCACTAGGGGGCGATGTTGCTAAGAGGCCTGCAGCTCGATTTCCTACTGGAGTGATCACTAGGGGGCGGTGTTGGTAAGAGGCCTGATGCTCGATTTCCTCCTGGAGTGACCACTAGGGGGCGATGTTGCCTATAAGGCCTGCAGCTCGATTTCCTCCTGCAGTGACCACTAGGGGGCGGTGTCGCTAAGAGGCCTGCAGCTCGATTTATTCCTGGAGTGACCACTAGGGGTCAGTGTTGCTAATAGGCCTGCAGCTCGATTTCCTACTGGAGTGACCACTAGGGGGCGGTGTTGCTAAGAGGCCTGCAGCACGATTTCCTACTGGAATGACCACTAGGGGGCGGTGTCGCTAAGAGGCCTGCAGCATGTTTTCCTCCTGGAATGACCACTAGGGGGCAGTGTTGCCTAAAAGGCCTGCAGTTCGATTTATTCCTGGAGTGACCACTAGGGGGGCGGTGTTACTAAGAGTCCTGCAGCTCGATTTCCTCCTGTAGTGACCACTAGGGGGCAGTGTTGCTAAGAGGCCTGCAGGACAATTTATTCCTGGAGTGACCACTAGGGGGCAGTGTTGCTAATAGGCCTGCAGCATGGTTTCCTCCTGCAGTGACCACTAGGGGGCAGTGTTGCTAACAGACCTGCAGCTTGATTTCCTCCAGGAGTGACCACTAGGGGGCGGTGTTGCTAATAGGCCTGCAGGATGATTTCCTCCTGGACTGACCACTAGGGGGCGGTGTTACTAAGAGTCCTGCAGCTCGATTTCCTCCTGTAGCGACCAGTAGGGGGCAGTGTTGCTAAGAGGCCTGCAGGACAATTTATTCCTGGAGTGACCACTAGGGGGCAGTGTTGCTAACAGACCTGCAGCTTGATTTCCTCCAGGAGTGACCACTAGGGGGCGGTGTTGCTAAGACTCTTGCAGCACGATTTATTCCTGGAATCACCATAGGGGGCGGTGTTGCCTATAAGGCCTGCAGCTCGATATCCTCCTGGAGTGACCACTATGGGGCGGTGTTTCTAAGCGGCCTGGAGCACAATTTCCTCCTGAAATCACCACTAGGGGGCGGTGTCGCTAAGAGGCCTGCAGGACGATTTCCTCCTGGACTGACCACTAGGGGGCGGTGTTGCCTGACGAAAATTGAGTCCCGGGGAACCATGATCTTAAAATATTTATGAAATATATGTTATTGATTTCAGAGAGGAAGGCAGAGGGAGAGACAGAGAGAAACATCCACGACAAGAGAGAATCACGGGCCGGCTGCCTCCTGCATGCCCCCGAGTGGGGACCGAGCCCACAACCCCGGGCCTGTGCCCTTGACCGGGAATCGAACCCGGGACCCTCCAGTCCGCAGGCGGATGCTCTGTCCAGTGGGCCACCCTGTCTAGAGCCCAGTGATCTTTAAATAGAATGAGGTTCACGTGTTTTCCCTTTATCGTTTTATTATTAGGGTAGAACCTAATAACACAGAATACCCTGTTTTGCAACATTATTAGTAAATGCAATATTATAACACGGTACATTGTGGAGCATGATATTCATAGGCTATTATAGAAAATTGTCAACGTAGCGTTAGAATGCATTAAAATTATATTAGGATTATTATATAAATCATTATTAGAATATTAAGGTATACTATACATTATAATATGAGGATATATGCGATTAGAAAATAGAGTACTTCTAATCTACTAGCATACGAATAGAAAAGGCAGTAATATAATTATAATCTGATATGTTATTCGGCTGCAATTATGTATATATATTTACTTAAAATTATAATAGTCTCACTAAGGACTCTCGCTGGTGTGGCTCAGTGGATAGAGCGTCGGCCTGTGGACTGAAGGGTCCCGGGTTCGATTTCCGGGTTGCGGGCTCGATCCCCAGTAGGAGGTGTGCAAGAGGCGGCCGGTCCATGATTCTCTCTCATCATGGATGTTTCTATCTATCTCTCCCTCTTCCTTCCTCTCTGAAATCAATAAAAAAATATATTTTATTTTTTTAAAAAATGTGTTTAATGGAAAAAAAACGATATTTCCTGGAATTGAACACATTCAGCGAGGAGTGTGGCTTGGTTTCCTCTTTTCGCCCACCTCCCTCCAACCCAGCGGCCTCCTGCAAGGCGATTAGATTTTCCTCTCTGGAGTGTAGTCGGCCTGGTATGATAGACAGTTGTTCTGGTGGAGGAATAGAGAGAGAGAAGGTGCTTCCTTCCACTTTCCGATTCGGAGTCAGGAAAAAAATTAAAAAAATAGAAATGGTCTCACAGGAAAATCCGGGCAAGGCCACGAGGAACCCCGATGGGGTTCCCTGGGACCCCGCTTTGAGAACCAGGGCTGCCAGCGCCGCCGACAGGACGTTCCCGGATGAGGTTTTACTCGATACCGTCCCCCAGTGTTTGCACAGCCCCCAGAGCTTTGTGCCTGGCACTTGTCATCTATCTATCAATCTATCTATTACATATCTATCATCTATCTATCTACTATATATCTATCTATCATCTGTCTGTCTGTCTATCTATCATCTACTTATCTATTATATATCTATCATCTATCGATCTATTACATATCTATCTATCATCTGTCTATCTATCATCTATCTATCTATTATATATCTATCATCTATCTGTCTATCTATTATCTACCTATCATCTGTCAATTTATCTAATATATATGTATCTATCTATTATATATCTATCTATCATCTATCTGTATATCTATTATCTACCTATCTATCTATCATCTGTCTGTCTATCTATCTATCTATCTATCTATCTATCTATCTATTATCTATCTTCTATCTATCATCTGTCTATCTCAATGGTTCTCAACCTTCCTAAGGCCGTGGCCCTTGAATACAGCTCCTCATGCTATGGGGACCCCCAACCATAACATTATTCTCATTGCTGCGTCATCACTATATCTATATCATCTATATCTATATCTATATCTATATCTATATCATCTATATCTATATCCAAATCATCTATATCTATATCTATATCATCTGTATCTATACCTATATCTATACCTATACCTATATCTATATCTATACTATCTATATCTATATACCTATATCTATATCTATATCTACATCTATATCTATCTATATCTATCTATATCGTCTATATCTATATCTATATCATCTATATCTATATCATCTATATCT
The DNA here is from genome assembly GCA_036010255.1 of Myotis pilosus. Taxonomy (NCBI): domain Eukaryota; kingdom Metazoa; phylum Chordata; class Mammalia; order Chiroptera; family Vespertilionidae; genus Myotis; species Myotis pilosus. Next base: position 123,255 of record JASKON010000052.1, read on the forward strand.
ATATCTATATCTACCTATATCTATCTATATCATATATATCTATATATCTATATCTATATCATCTATATCTATACCTATATCTATACCTATACCTATATCTATATCTATACTATCTATATCTATATACCTATATCTATATCTATATCTACATCTATATCTATCTATATCTATCTATATCATCTATATCTATATCTATATCTATATCATCTATATCTATATTATCTATATCTATATCTATATCTATATCATCTATATCTATATCATCTATATCTATATCTATATCTATATCTATATCCGTGGTTCTCAACCTTCCTAAGGCCGCGACCCTTGAATACAGCTCCTCATGCTGTGGGGACCCCCAACCATAACATTATTCTCGTGGCTACGTCATCGCCGTCATGTGGCTGCTGTGACGAATCGTCATGGAAACATCTGATCTGCAGGATGGATTTTCATGGTGACACATCGAACATCACGAAAGCACAGTGATCAATCACAAAATCAATATGTGATGATCGATGTGTTTTCCGACGGTCTGAGGCGACCCCTCCAATGTGGATGGACCAGGTTCTGATACGAGGCCTGTGGCCTAAGTTCCTCCCGTAATGACCACTGGGGGGCAGTATCGCCCCGAGGATCATTGAATCCCAGAGACCAGTGATTTCTAAATAGAAGGAGTTCATGGGTTTGTTTGTTTGTTAAAAATGTTTTTATTGGTGTCAGAGAGTGAGAAGGAGAGAGAAACATCCATGATGAGAGAGAATCACGGATCGGCCGCCTCCTGCTCGCCCCCTACTGGGGATCGAGCCCACAACCCGGGCCTGTGCCCTTGACCGGGATTCGAACCCATGACCTCCTGGTTCCTAGGTCGACGCTCAACCACTGAGCCACCCTGACGTGGACTCGAACCCAAGACCCTTCGGTGTAAAGGCGGATGCTCTCACTACTGACACACTCTGACCAAAACTATTGCCTTTTTTATTATTTTTAATTTATTGATTTCAGAGACGAAGGGAGAGGGAGAGAGAGAGACGGAAACATCAAAGATGGGAGAGAATCATGGATCGGCCGCCTCCTGCACGCCCCCCTTCATTCTTCAAGTTCTTCGTCACCCTCAGATTTGGACTTGGGGACATTTTGCTTCAAGAACTTTTGCGTTGCCCTGGCTGGTGTGGCTCAGTGGATAGAGCGTCAGCCTGTGGACTGAAGGGTCCTGGGTTCGATTCCAGGTCAAGGGCACATGCCTGGGTTGTGGGCTCCATCCCAGTAGGGGGCATGCAGGAGGCATCCGATCCATGATTCTCTCTCACCATCGATGTTTCTCTCTCTCTCTCTCTCTCTCTCTCTCTCTCTCTCTCTCTCTCTCTCTCTTCCTGTCTGAAATCAATAAAAATATCCTATATAATACAGGGCTGATGTGCAAATTGTGCCCTCAACTGGGAATCCAACCAGGAGTTCGACCAGGGGCCCAGCCGAGTCCCAGCTGTGCACGAATTCGTGCACCGGGCCTCTAGTATATCCCTTATAATAAAGAGGAAATATGCAAATTGACCCTCACGCCCTCACAAGGCGGCCACCTCCATGTCATCACAAGATGGCCGGCAAGGGAGGACAGTTGGGGGCGGGGAACGAAGCCTGCAGGGTCGGCCATCCCTCGAGGGGTCCCAGATTGGAGAGGGTGCAGGCTGGGCTGAGAGACACACACACACACACACACACACACACACACACACACACACCCAGTGCACGAATTCGTGCACCGGGCCTCTAGTGTGTATATAAAGGCTGTCCCAAAATTCACGCAAGAAGTAATTTTAATAGAAAGCACAGGTTTATCATTAAAAATTGTAAGTTTTTTATTGATTCATAAAGGACACAGTCTAGGGTTTATGGATGGAATAGCCCATCGGGTCCGTGGCCTCCATGGCTTTGCTGGCACAGACACACTCTTTTATTGAAATTTAACAGCCGTTGAACATGGGATATGTATACAGTGTATATATAAAGGGTGTCCCAAAATTCACACAAGAAGTCATTTTGATAGAAAACACAGGTTTATCATTAAAAATAGTAATTTTTTTATTGATTCATAAAGGACACAGTCTAGGGTTTATGGATGGAATAGCCCATCGGGTCCACGGCCTCCCCGGCTCTGCTGGCACAGACGCCAAGCCGCGGTCTCCATTGGTCTTCCTGGTCCCTGCTCCTGGGCCGTCATGGGTCCTTGGGGATGCTGATCGAATCGAAGGGATTGACATCAAAAGAAAATTTAAAAAAGGCAGCATTTGAAATAACCCATGTCTCTCTCCATGGCATGGCCACAGCCCTCCCCCCGCTCTCCGTGGCGGCTTGTCCCCGAACCCCCCCGGCCCACGGAGAACCAACCCGTGTCCATGTTTCCGGCAGCTTCCCTCCGTTCTTCGACGACAACCCCTTTGGCATCTACCAGAAGATTCTCGCCGGCAAAATCGACTTCCCCCGATACTTGGATTTCAACGTCAAGTACGTACCAAGGTTCCCTCCCTGTCTGGGGGCGTGTTGATTTTTTTTTTTAAAGCGTCAAAAAAACCCATAAAAAAACCCCAAAAATCCGACACCAGGCATCTCTCGAGCAGATGTGCCCAAAGCTCGACTCGCTGGGTTATGTCGGAATCATTTGGATTCTGTTTCCATGATACTTACCCTGTTTTGTTTTAATTCTCTTTTCCTCCTAAAGATATTTCTTGTACCTCATTCCCTTTATTTTTTTTAAAATGTATTTTATGTATATATTTAAATAAAATATATATATTTTTAAAATATATATATATTTTTATTGATTTAAGAGAGAAGAGAGAGAGAGACATCCATGACGAGAGAGAATCATGGACCGTCCGCCTCCTGCACGCCCCCGACTGGGGATGGAGCCCGCCACCCGGGCCTGTGCCCTTGACCGGGACTCGAACCCGGGACCGCCTGGTTCCCAGGTGGACGCTCAACCATTGAGCCATGCTGGCCGGGCTGTATATTTTTTATTATTTTTTTTACCGACAGAGACCTCATTAAGAAGCTGCTGGTGGTGGACAGGACGCGGCGCCTGGGCAACATGAAGGTGAGACCATGCGGCCGTGAGCGTTCAGGGGTTTTCACGATGGGTCCCTGTCATTCGACGCCAGCGTTTCCATGTGGAGAGAGAGACGGGGGTACAGGGTCCCGTTGAATCGGCGGCCGGAGTTCACATCTCGGTTCCTGGGCCCACAAAATTCACCTCGGTCCGCACCCGTCTCCCCGTGTGTCCATACAAGCCAGTGACTCAGCGGTGATTGATAGGTGATTAGTTATCTGTCAACTATCTTTCTTCCTATCTATCTATCTGTCTATCTATCTATCTATCATCTATCTGTTTGTCTATCCATCTATCCATCTATTTGTCTATCTATCTATCTATATATCTATCTATCTATCCATCTACCTATTCACCCACCCACTCAATTCATTAATCTAGTCATCCTTCATCTCTATCATCTATGTATCATCTAGCTATCAGTCAATCTCCTATATCTATCTTTCTATCAATAATCTATCATATGTCTGTCATCTAACGTCTATCATCTATCTACCTATTCACTCACTCACCCAATTTGTTAATCTAAGTCATCCTTCATCTCTATCTAGCTATCATCTGTCTATTAATCTACTATCAATCTATCTTTCTATTATCTATCAATCTACTGTATCTAACATCTATCTATCTATCTATCCATCTACCTATTCACCCACCCCCTCAATTCATTAATCTAGTCATCCTTCATCTCTATCATCTATGTATCATCTAGCTATCAGTCAATCTCCTATATCTATCTTTCTATCTATCAATAATCTATCATATGTCTGTCATCTAACGTCTATCATCTATCTATCTACCTATTCACTCACTCACCCAATTTGTTAATCTAAGTCATCCTTCATCTCTATCTAGCTATCATCTGTCTATTAATCTACTATCAATCTATCTTTCTATTATCTATCAATCTACTGTATCTAACATCTATCTATCTATCTATCCATCTACCTATTCACCCACCCACTCAATTCATTAATCTAGTCATCCTTCATCTCTATCATCTATGTATCATCTAGCTATCAGTCAATCTCCTATATCTATCTTTCTATCTATCAATCAATTTATCATATGTCTCTCATCTAACGTCTATCATCTATCTACCTATTCACCCACTCACCCAATTTGTTAATCTAGTCATCCTTCATCTCTATCTAGCTATCATCTATCAATCACTCTACTATCATCTGTGTGTCATCTAACATCTATCTATCTATCTATCTATCTATCTATCTCTTTTTATCTGTCTATCCAGGTTTCATCTCTTTTTCTGTTATCTGTTATTCTATCTGTCTCTGTCTGTGTGTATATGTATCTATCGATCTATCATCTATATTTCAATCTATTGACCTGTCTTTCTTTCTATCTATCTATCTATCTATCTATCTATCTATCTATCCATCTACCATCTATATTTCAATCTATTGACCTGTCTTTCTTTCTTTCTATCTATCTATCTATCTATCTATCTATCCATCTGTCATCTATATTTCAATCTATTGACCTGTCTTTCTATCTATCTATCCATCTACCATCTATATTTCAATCTATTGACCTGTCTTTCTTTCTTTCTATCTATCTATCTATCTATCTATCTATCTATCTATCCATCCATCTGTCATCTATATTTCAATCTATTGACCTGTCTTTCTTTCTTTCTATCTATCTATCTATCTATCTATCTATCTATCTATCCATCTATCATCTATATTTCAATCTATTGACCTATCTATCATCTATCTATCTATCTATCATCTCTCTAGCTATCATAATACCTTAGGATCCCTACTAGAGTTTGGACAACTTGAGAGTCAACTTCCCGTCTTTCTTGCTTTCTCTTAACCTCACTCAGGTAACACCCAACAGATATTTCCTGTTGGACTTAGATGTGGACGGACATTTATCCCCCAAAGGAAAAGACGACTGGTCACCATAGCAGGATTAGAAAAAAAAACACGTAGAAACAATTCATCAGCATTTCCTTCTTTTCGCAGTTGTGGCAATCGAGAATCTCCTTTCCTGTGGGCAGAAATAAAATGAAAATCTTAAAAATTAAGATACAGGCGCTGGCCGGTGTGGCTCAGTGGATAGAGCGTCAGCCTGTGGACTGAAGGGTCCCGAAGAGAGAGAGAGACATGGATCGGCCGCCTCCTGCATGCCCCCTACTGGATGGGGATGGAGCCCGCAACCCAGGCCTGTGCCCTTGACCGGGAATCGAACCCAGGACCCTCCTGGTTCACAGGTCGGCGCTCACCACTGAGCCACATCGGCCGGGCAGGGAGATAGCTGGGAACATTTTCTCTTCCACGTGGATAAATTCTGTGCCCTGATGGCCCGTGTTTCCTTGGACAGAACGGAGCCGAGGACGTGAAGAGACATCGCTGGTTCCGCCTGGTGGACTGGGAGGCCGTCCCCCAGAGGAAACTCAAGGTACAGCCGACGCCAAAGGGGCGCCCATCCCCTCGGCCAGCCCACACCCTGAGGTCAGCCCCGCCCATATCCTAGGGGTCAGCTGAGCCCATATCCTAGGGGTCACCCAGCCCATATCCTAGGGGTCAGCCCGGCCCATATCCTAGGGGTCAGCTGAGCCCATATCCTAGGGGTCAGCCAGCCCATATCCTAGGGTCAGCCCCGCCCATATCCTAGGGTCAGCCCACCCCATATCCTAGGGTCAGCCCCGCCCATATCCTAGGGGTCAGCCACCCCATATCCTAGGGTCAGCCCGGCCCATATCCTAGGGGTCAGCCACCCCATATCCTAGGGTCAGCCCCGCCCATATCCTAGGGGTCAGCCACCCCATATCCTAGGGTCAGCCCCGCCCATATCCTAGGGTCAGCCCTGCCCATATCCTAGGGTCAGCCCCGCCCATATCCTAGGGTCAGCCCCGCCCATATCCTAGGGTCAGCCCCGCCCATATCCTAGGGGTCAGCCACCCCATATCCTAGGGTCAGCCCGGCCCATATCCTAGGGGTCAGCCACCCCATATCCTAGGGTCAGCCCCGCCCATATCCTAGGGGTCAGCCACCCCATATCCTAGGGTCAGCCCCGCCCATATCCTAGGGTCAGCCCTGCCCATATCCTAGGGTCAGCCCCGCCCATATCCTAGGGTCAGCCCCGCCCATATCCTAGGGGTCAGCCACCCCATATCCTAGGGTCAGCCCCGCCCATATCCTAGGGTCAGCCCTGCCCATATCCTAGGGTCAGCCCCGCCCATATCCTAGGGTCAGCCCCGCCCATATCCTAGGGTCAGCCCCGCCCATATCCTAGGGGTCAGCCACCCCATATCCTAGGGTCAGCCCGGCCCATATCCTAGGGGTCAGCCACCCCATATCCTAGGGTCAGCCCCGCCCATATCCTAGGGGTCAGCCACCCCATATCCTAGGGTCAGCCCGGCCCATATCCTAGGGGTCAGCCACCCCATATCCTAGGGTCAGCCCCGCCCATATCCTAGGGGTCAGCCACCCCATATCCTAGGGTCAGCCCCGCCCATATCCTAGGGTCAGCCCTGCCCATATCCTAGGGTCAGCCCCGCCCATATCCTAGGGTCAGCCCCGCCCATATCCTAGGGGTCAGCCACCCCATATCCTAGGGTCAGCCACCCCATATCCTAGGGTCAGCCCCGCCCATATCCTAGGGTCAGCCCCGCCCATATCCTAGGGGTCACCCAGCCCATATCCTAGGGTCAGCCCAGCCCATATCCTAGGGTCAGCCCTGCCCATATCCTAGGGGTCACCCAGCCCATATCCTAGGGTCAGCCCAGCCCATATCCTAGGGTCAGCCCAGCCCATATCCTAGGGGTCAGTCCGGCCCATATCCTAGGGTCAGCCCCGCCCATATCCTAGGGGTCACCCAGCCCATATCCTAGGGGTCAGTCCGGCCCATATCCTAGGGTCAGCCCCGCCCATATCCTAGGGGTCACCCAGCCCATATCCTAGGGTCAGCCCAGCCCATATCCTAGGGTCAGCCCAGCCCATATCCTAGGGGTCAGTCCGGCCCATATCCTAGGGTCAGCCCTGCCCATATCCTAGGGTCAGCCCCGCCCATATCCTAGGGTCAGCCCCGCCCATATCCTAGGGTCAGCCCCGCCCACACTCCCATGTGAATCAGCTAAAAAAGTCACCGATGTGGACGGGGGTACCAGCACCCAGACCCTCACCGCATCTTTCTTTTTTATTTTTAATTTGTTGTTTTTCACCTTTTATTTTGTTACTTTTTATTATTTTTTTAACTAATTCTTTCTGGTCGGGAGCATGATACACACGGAGTGGCCAGATGATGATGGCCGCCCCGTCATGCAATGAACTGAATAAGTTATGCAAATTAATAATGGTAATCAACCCTTGGGAGTGTTTGCTTAGGGAGTTTTCAATATTCAGTATTTTTGGACGTGTCCGTGAAGGACTGCTGGGGTGGCCATCATCATCTGGCCAGTCAGTGTAGGTAGGTAGGTAGGTAGATAGATAGATAGATAGATAGATAGATAGAGATACATGATAGATATAGTAAATATAGATATATGATAGATATAGATAGGTGATTGATATAGATAGATAGATAGATAATAGAATGGATGGGTAGATAGATAGATAGATAGATAGATGATAGAATGGATAGATAGATAGATAGATAGATAGATAGATAGATAGATAGATAGGATGGATGGATAGATAGATAGATAGATAGATAGATAGATAGATAGATAGATAGATGATAGAATGGATGGATAGATAGATAGATAGATAGATAGATAGATAGATAGATAGGATGGATAGATAGATAGATAGATAGATAGATAGATAGATAGATAGATAGATAGATAGATAGATAGATAGATGATAGAATGGATAGATAGATAGATAGATAGATAGATAGATAGATAGATGATAGAATGGATGGATGGATAGATAGATAGATGGATAGATGATAGAATGGATGGATAGAGAGAGAGATAGATAGATAGATAGATAGATAGATAGATAGATAGATAGATGATAGATAGATGATAGAATGGATGGATGGATGGATAGATAGATAGATGATAGGATGGATGGATAGATAGATAGATAGATAGATAGATAGATAGATGATAGAATGGATGAATGGATAGAGAGATAGATAGATGATAGATAGATGATAGAATGGATGGATGGATGGATAGATAGATAGATGATAGAATGGATGGATGGATGGATGGATAGATAGATAGATAGATAGATAGATAGATAGATAGATGATAGGATAGATAGATAGATAGATAGATAGATAGATAGATAGATAGATAGAATGGATGGGTAGATAGATAGATAGAATGGATGGATGGATAGATAGGATGGATGGATAGATGATAGATAGATAGATAGATAGATAGATAGATAGATAGATAGATATAGATACGTGATAGATATAGATAGATGATAGGATGGATACATACATAGATGATAGATTGATAGATGATAGATGACAAATATAGATGGATAGATAGATAGATAGATAGATAGACAGATGATAGGATGGACAGATGGATAGATACATGATACACACGGAGTGGCCAGATGATGATGCCCACCCCATCATACAATGAAGTGCATCAGTTATGCAAATAATAAGAATAATAATGATAAAACCCTTGGGAGTGTTTGCTTAGGGAGTTTTCAATATTCAGTATTTTTGGACGTGCCCGTGAAGGACTGCTGGGGTGGCCATCATCATCTGGCCACTCAGTGTGTGTCTCCTCCTTAACCCTGTTGACCGCCTCCAGCCCGCCCCCACCCCCATCCCCAACCCCCCTCCCCAGGCCCTCCCCCTCCCCCCCCATTGTCTGTGTCCATGGCTGATGCCTAAAAGCATACAAAGTCCTTGCTCAATCACCTCCTGCCCCCCCACCCCCTTCCCCGGCCTCACCCTCTCCGTCTAATCTAACCGCACCCCTTCACTCGGCCGACCCCCCCCCAGCCCCCCATCCTGCCCAAGGTGCGGGGCGAGGGCGACACCTCCAACTTCGAGGCGTACCCTGAGAATGACTGGAACACGGCGCCCCCGGCGTCCCCCAAGGACCTGGAGGCCTTCAAGAATTTCTGACGGCGGCCGCCACCCCAGCAGGTACGTCTGAAAGGTTACTATTTATTTATTTTTAAAATATATTTTATTGATTTTTTACAGAGAAGAAGGGAGAGGGACAGAGTTAGAAACATGGATGAGAGAGAAACATCGATCAGCTGCCTCCTGCACGCCCCCCACTGGGGATGTGCCCGCAACCCAGGTCCATGCCCTTGACCGGAATCTAACCCGGGACCCTTCAGTCCGCAGGGCGACGCTCTATTCACTGAGCAAACCAGTCAGGGCTCAATTTTTTAAGACAGAAAATGCTTAAAAAAAAAAAAAAGATTCCAACGATGGTTTGTTTCTTTGGTGTTATTATTACTAGAGGCCCGGTGCACAAAATTCGTGCACGGAGTGGGGGTGGGGGGTGACCGTCAGCCCGGGCTGCACTCTCTCCAATCTGGGACATCCCTCTCACAATTTGGGACCACTGGCTCCTAACCGCTCTCCTGCCTGCCTGATCGCCCCTAACCACTCTGCCTGCCGGCCTGCTCGCCCCCAATTGCCCCCACTTTGGGCCTGATCGCCCCTAACTGCCCTCCCCTGCCGGCCTGATCGCCCCTAACTGCCCTCCCCTGCCGGCCTCATCGCCCCTAACTGCCCTCCCCTGCCGGCCTCATCGCCCCTAACTGCCCTCCCCTGCCGGCCTGATCGCCCCTAACTGCCCTCCCCTGCCAGCCTGATCGCCCCTAACTGCCCTCCCCTGCCGGCCTGATCGCCCCTAACTGCCCCCTCCTGCCGGCCTGATCACCCCTAACTGCCCCCTCCTGCCGGCCTGATCACCCCTAACTGCCTCCCCTGCCGGCCTGATCACCCCCAACTGCTCTCCCCTGTCGGCCTGATTGCCCCCAACTGCCCTCCCCTGCTGGACTGATCACCCCCAACTGCCCTCCCCTGCTGGACTGATCACCCCCAACTGCCCTCCCCTGCCGGCCTGATCGCCCCTAACTGCTCTCCCCTGCCGGCCTGATCGCCCCTAACTGCTCTCCCCTGTCGGCCTGATCGCCCCCAACTGCCCTCCCCTGCTGGCCTGATCGCCCCTCCTTCTGCCTCTACCCCGCCACCATGGCTTTGTCCGGAAGGACGTCCGGAAGGTCTCCCGGTCTAATTAGCATATCACCCTTTTATGAGGATGGGTGATCGCACAGTTTTGCCCACTTCCTTGGAAACTCACCCAGTCCTGTGTCCCGTTCCCCCCCAGACCAGACACGGGAGGAGTGGAGCCTGCACGCAGCCTCGAAGGGTCGGTCGCCTCCCGGGTCGGACGGACACTGCACCCCGGGGGCCCCACGCCCGCCTGTACATAAAGGGATTGGCCGGCACTGGACACGCGTGGACATTGCGTTACTGAAGCAACTGGAAGCCTGCGCACAGTAGGGCCCCAAGCGGTCGTACCGTCGACCGTGCCCTCTCGCGTGCGCTCCTACTGTGCGCACCTCTCGCCCTCTCCCCACAGACTCCGCTTGACAAGCTCGAACTGCACCTGTTTGGCGATGACCACAGATGCTGTGTGTACACGTGCACACGCGTGTGTGTGTGTATATGTCTGTGCGTGTGTGTGTAGGCGTGAAAGACTATAGGACGGGCACCCAGCAGCCACAGGACCCAGAGCCCTTGATGTTTAGCTTTCAAATTCCTCCCTCAGGCCCTGGCCGGTGTGGCTCAGGGGATAGCGCGTCGGCCTGCGGACCGAAGGGTCCCGGGTTCGATTCCTGGTCAAGGGCAGGGACCTCGGTGGCAGGCTCCTGCCCGGCCGGGGCCCTGGTCGGGGCTGGTGCGGGAGGTGACCCATCGAGGCGTCTCTCTCGCATCGATGTCTCTCTCTGTCTCTCCGTCTCTCTTCCGCTCTCTCTCAATGGGAAAATATCCTCGGGGGAGGATTAGCAAAAATGAATAAAAAAACCTATTTCTCAGGAATCTGTTTGTCTTCGGAACAAAGCCCTACAGGGATGATGGGTGCGTTTATATTTAATTTTTTTTATCACCTGTTATGCATGTGTTAGCTCTTGGTGTAGCCAATGTATGTGGGCGCCTATCGCTAACACCTTTTCACGCCTCACCTCTGTCTGGTAACGTTCGGTCTTGAACCCAGAAGGAAAGGGTTGAATTGTATTTATTTTAATTATTATGTTTTAAATATATTTTTATGGATTTCAGAGAGGAAGGAAGAGAGAGAGAGAGAGAGACATCCATGATGAGAGAGAATCAGGGACCGGCTGCCTCCTGCACGCCCCCTACTGGTGGGGGCTGGAGCCCGCCACCCGGGCCTGTGCCCGTGACCGGGGAATCGAACCCAGGACCTCCTGGTTCCTAGGTCGACGCTCAACCAGTGAGCCATGCAGTGGGCATAACTCGGTCGCTGTTGTCGACTGGGCGGGACTCGCAGAAACATTGGCAGCAAAAAGCTCCGACGTGTCCACCTCCCGCCTTCCACGCCCAGAGATCACCGGCCCCACCCACGGCCAACTTCCTCTAAGTGTCTAGAACGTTTCGTTTCGTGCCGCACATCTAAACGCCAGGACCCGCCTGCAGCCGGTGGCGGGTTCCCCAGGCGAGCTGAACGGGGGACGACTTTTATAGCAAAAAGATGGCTGGTGCTGTTCATTGAAAACCCTGTGTCTGCCCTGGCCGGTGTGGCTCAGTGGATAGAGCCTCGGCCTGCAGACCCAAGGGTCCCGGGTTCGATTCCGGTCAAGGGCACAGACCGCGGTGGCAGGCTCCTCCCCGGCCCGGGCCCTGGTGAGGGCACACGTGCAGGAGGCAACCCGTCGATGTGTGTCTCTCACATCGACGTCTCTCTCTGTCTTTTTCTCTCTCTTCCGCTCTCTCTGAAAATCGATGGAAAAATATCCTTAGGGGTGGATTTAAAAAAAAAAAAAGGAAAAAATGGAAAAATAGTCCAGTTTCTGAAGAATTAGTGCATCTTGAGGGGGGTGGCGTCCACTTGCAAAAACACAGAGAAATAGCACAAGAATGGACGTGTGGGTGATGTATTCGGACAGTTCGGTGTGTGTGTGTGTGTGTGTGTGTGTGAGCCTGGTGTCTGCAGGGCCACAGCTTCCCGTGTGTGTGTGTGTGTGTGTGTGTGTGTGTGAGCCTGGTGTCTGCAGGGCCACAGCTTCCCCTGTGTGTGTGTGTGTGTGTGTGTGTGTGTGTGTGAGCCTGGTGTCTGCAGGGCCACAGCTTCCGTGTGTGTGTGTGTGTGTGTGTGTGTGTGTGAGCCTGGTGTCTGCAGGGCCACAGCTTCCCCTGTGTGTGTGTGTGTGTGTGTGTGTGTGTGTGAGCCTGGTGTCTGCAGGGCCACAGCTTCCCTCCGTGTGTGTGTGTGTGTGTGTGTGTGTGTGTGTGTGAGCCTGGTGTCTGCAGGGCCACAGCTTCCCGTGTGTGTGTGTGTGTGTGTGTGTGTGTGTGTGAGCCTGGTGTCTGCAGGGCCACAGCTTCCCGTGTGTGTGTGTGTGTGTGTGTGTGTGTGTGTGTGAGCCTGGTGTCTGCAGGGCCACAGCTTCCCCTCCGTGTGTGTGTGTGTGTGTGTGTGTGTGTGTGAGCCTGGTGTCTGCAGGGCCACAGCTTCCCGTGTGTGTGTGTGTGTGTGTGGGTGTGTGTGTGTGTGTGTGGTCTGAGGGCCACAGCCTGTGTGTGTGTGTGTGTGTGTGTGTGTGTGTGTGTGTGAGGCAGGGCCACAGCTTCCCCTACGTGTGTGTGTGTGTCTGTGTGTGTGTGTGTGTGTGTGTGAGCCTGGTGTCTGCAGGGCCACAGCTTCCCCTACGTGTGTGTGTGTGTGTGTGTGTGTGTGTGTGAGCCTGGTGTCCGCAGGGCCACAGCTTCCCGTGTGTGTGTGTGTGTGTGTGTGTGTGTGTGTGTGAGCCTGGTGTCTGCAGGGCCACAGCTTCCCGTGTGTGTGTGTGTGTGTGTGTGTGTGTGTGTGTGAGCCTGGTGTCTGCAGGGCCACAGCTCCCCCTCCGTGTGTGTGTGTGTGTGTGTGGCTCCCCCTCCGTGTGTGTGTGTGTGTGTGTGTGTGTGTGTGTGTGTGAGCCTGGTGTCTGCAGGGCCACAGCTTCCCCTACGTGTGTGTGTGTGTGTGTGTGTGTGTGTGTCTGTGTGTGTGTGAGCCTGGTGTATGCAGGGCCACAGCTTCCCCTGTGTGTGTGTGTGTGTGTGTGTGTGTGTGTGTGTGTGTGCGCCGGGTGTCTGCTGGGCCACTCCGTCTTCTCTGTGTGTGTGTGTGTGTGTGTGTGTGTGTGTGCCTGGTGTCTGCAGGGCCACAGCTCCCCCTACGTGTGTGTGTGTGTGTGTGTGTGTGTGAGCCTGGTGTCTGCAGGGCCACAGCTTCCCCTGTGTGTGTGTGTGTGTGTGTGTGTGTGTGTGCCTGGTGTCTGCAGGGCCACAGCTCCCCCTATGTGTGTGTGTGTGTGTGTGTGTGTGTGTGTGTGTGAGCCTGGTGTCTGCAGGGCCACAGCTTCCCCTCCGTGTGTGTGTGTGTGTGTGTGTGTGTGTGTGTGAGCCTGGTGTCTGCAGGGCCACAGCTTGCCCTCCGTGTGTGTGTGTGTGTGTGTGTGTGTGTGTGTGTGAGCCTGGTGTCTGCAGGGCCACAGCTTCCCCTGTGTGTGTGTGTGTGTGTGTGTGTGTGTGTGTGTGTGTGTGAGCCTGGTGTCTGCAGGGCCACAGCTTGCCCTCCGTGTGTGTGTGTGTGTGTGTGTGTGTGTGTGTGTGAGCCTGGTGTCTGCAGGGCCACAGCTCCCCCTGTGTGTGTGTGTGTGTGTGTGTGTGTGTGTGTGTGTGTGTGTGTGAGCCTGGTGTCTGCAGGGCCACAGCTTCCCCTACGTGTGTGTGTGTGTCTGTGTGTGTGTGTGTGAGCCTGGTGTCTGCAGGGCCACAGCTTCCCCTACGTGTGTGTGTGTGTCTGTGTGTGTGTGTGTCTGTGTGTGTGTGTGAGCCTGGTGTCTGCAGGGCCACAGCTTCCCCTACGTGTGTGTGTGTGTCTGTGTGTGTGTGTCTGTGTGTGTGTGTGTGAGTGTGCATGTGTGTACATGTGTGTGTCGGTGTCGGTGGAGCGGACGCCCGGGTAACGCTTTCATGTCCCGTTGGCCGTGCGGACCCCGCGGTCTTGCCTCTGAGGACGGGGGTCCCCCCCACCCCCGGAACAAACGCTGCACAATTGGGGGTTTTCGGTGAACGATTGTGTCTCAGGTCCTCCCGTCCGCTTGTTCGCGGTGCGCGTTTTCCTGTTAATTTAACCGAAAAGCCGTGGCCCCGCTGGCCCCGCGGACACCCCGCTCAGTGCCTTGGCCGGCGGCCCATGCGCACGCACGGTCGTGCCGGACGCTCGTATTTTTTTGGTGGAAAAAACAAAAAACAAAAAAAACCCAAAATAAACCCTTTTTCAAATCCCGTCGGCTCCTTGCACCATGGACATCGCTGCGACGTGTGTACACGCTCGAGGGAGGTTTGTCTGCTGCCTGTCATTTATGGAAGAAACGCGGGGGGCCCAGGTTGGTGTCATAAAACTTTATTTATTCCTTGGACGGAGGGCCCCCCATCTCCTGCGTGGGGAGAGAGAGAAACATCCACGATGAGAGAGAATCAGGGACCGGCCGCCTCCTGCACGCCCCCCTGTTGGGAATCGAACCCACCACCCGGGCCTGTGCCCTGGACCGGAATCGAACCCGGGACCCTCCAGTCCCCAGGCCGACACGCGAACCACCGAGCCACACCAGCGAGGGTAACATTAGCAATCTATTTTTTTCTTTTAATTTTCATTTGTGTGTATATATATGTATATGTTTACATGCAATAAACATTAATATTTTATTGATTTTTTGCAGAGAGGAAGGGAGAGGGAGAGAGAGTCAGAAACATCGATGAGAGAGAAACATCGATCGGCCGCCTCCTGCACACCCCCCACTGGGGATGTGCCCGCCACCCAGGTCCATGCCCTTGACCGGGAATCGAACCCGGGACCCTTCAGTCCGCAGGCCTGCGGTCTACTCACTGAGCCACACCAGCCAGGGCTACACACGTGTAAGCATTTAACACACATGTGTGGGTGATGTCTTTGCTCGACATTCCGGCAGCCAAGTAGGGTTGCGTGTCTGAACCAACGTAAAGAAATCGTAAGATCGGATTTTTGTATGAAAATGGAAGGAATACGTATACCCAATAAAGTATTTATGTTTGTCAAGAAAAATTAAAAAAATATTAAGAAAGAAAGAAACTCGTACAGATCTATCTGGTGTTGCTCAATGGGTAGACCGTCGTCGGCCTGTGGACTGAAGGGTCCTGGGTTCGATTCCTCCCCCCCCCTGAAATCAATTTTTTTTAAAATGTATATATATTTAAAAATCTGTATAAATCCTCCCGTGCCCTGTCCTTCAACTTCCGAGCTTAGCAACAGACCCCCAGGGCCCATAGCTTTCCTGTTACCATAGCTCACAAGGGCCAAATACAACAACTATTCATTTCATTCTATTTTTGGGGGTTTTTTTTAAGGACTGTCCCCTTTCGATCCCCGACATTTGAAAGTCAAAGAGCCGACGGTCTGAAGTCCCCTCTTGTTCTTCTCGCCAATTATTCTGAACAGCGGGGGCAGGGCACGGAAATGACCGTCCGCATGATGCTCTGTGTTTGGGGGGAAGCTGGTAGAAAAATAGCATTTATCTCCTTCGTTTATGTCCGGCTCATGGGTCTTCCCTTTATTAAAAAAAAATCGCTTCCTCTCTGTAAAAAATCAATAAGATATATTTAATATATATGTGTGTGTGTGTGTGTGTGTGTGTGTCCCAAAATTCACGCAAGAAGTCATTTTGATAGAAAACACAGGTTTTTCATTAAAAATTGTAAACTTTTTATTGATTCATAAAGGACACAGTCTAGGGTTATGTATGGAATAAGCCCATCAGGTCCGTGGCCTCCCCGGCTTTGCTGGCACAGACACACTCTTTTGTTGAAATTTAACAGCCTTTGAACATGGGATATGTATATAGTGTATATATAAAGAATGTCCCAGAATTCACGCAAGAAGTAATTTTGATAGAAAACGCAGGATTATCATGAAAAATTGTAAATTTTTTATGGATTCATAAAGGACACAGTCTAGGGTTTATGTACAGAATAGCCCATCGGGTCCATGGCCTCCCCGGCTCTGCTGGCACAGACGCAAAGCCGCGGTCTCCATTGGTCTTCCTGGTCCCTGCTCCTGGGCCGTCATGGGTCCTGGGTGATGCTGATCGAATCGAAGGGATTGATTGACATCCAAGGGCCACAGATATTAGAATCCGATTCGATAAACCGAGTCCAGTCAGGCTTTTATTTATTTTTGCTGTTAATGCTCACGCAGAATTCAAATCAAATCTATCATCTATCTACCTATCTACCTATCTATCTATCTATCTATCTTTCTATCTATCATCTATCCATCCATCCATCTATCTATCTATCTATCTATCTATCATCTATCTATCTATCATCTATCTATCTATCTATCATCTATCTATCTATCATCTATCTATCTATGATTTCAGAGAGAGAGAGGAAGGGAGAGGGAGGGAGAGAGAAACATCCATGATGAGAGAGAATCACGGACCGGCTGCCTCCTGCACGCCCCCTACTGGGGATCCAGCCCGCAACCCGGGCCTGTGCCCTGGACCGGGAATCGAACCCGGGACCCTTCAGTCCGCAGGCCGACGGTCTATCCACTGAACCACACCGGCTGCACAACTCCTTTTTTTCAAAATTTTTTTATTGATTGATTGGCCAGTGTGGCTCAGTGGTCAAGCATTGACCTAAGAACCATGGACCGGCTGCCTCCTGCACGCCCCCTACTGGGTCCGGAGCCCTTGACCAGGAATCGAACCCGGGACCCTTCAGTCCGCAATGCCGACGCTCTAACCACTGAGCCACACCAGCCAGAGCCCAATGATGTTTAGAGCGAGTGTCAGAGAGAGAAACATGTTGATGTGAGAGAGAGACCCATCGATGTGTTGCTTCCTGCCCGCACCCCCCGACCGGGGCCCAAGGTCCGTGCCCTTGACCGGGAATCGAACCCGGGACCCTTCACTCCGCCCAGGCAGGCACTCTAACCACTGAGCCACACCGGCCGGGGCCCTCCCATGTTTGCATCGGCTGCGGCCCCATCTCTCTCCAGTTGCCTGTGAACACGGACTCACCCCTGGCCACCGTCTCCTCCGGCCGGCCTCTGGCTCGGTAGGCGGTCCGGACGGGGTGGACGTCCAGAAATGCAAAAATTCACACATGAGAGGAACAAAGGGTCTCATTCATGAAGGACGGGGCCGGTGGGCGGCTTGCGGGGGAAACGGGGGGCTTTTTGGGGAGGAATTGGTGGAGGGGGGGGCTTGCGGGGGAAACGGGGGGCTTTTTGGGGAGGAACTGGCGGAGGGGGGGGCTTGCAGGGGAAACGGGGGGCTTTTTGGGGAGGAATTGGCGGAGAAAACGAATTTTCCCGGAGGAGAACCTCAAACAATGACACATACGGAAAGCCAACCTGGACCACCGAGCCGGTTTTTTTAAATTTTTTTAATTTTTTTTTCTCAGAAATTAAACCCTCTTCCTCCCGGGGTTTGGATGTTATCCCGGAATCAGCAGAAGCTCTCAGTGTCGGAGAGAGAAAAAAATAAATAAAACACGGGGTGTGCCCCCCCGAAAAAATATATATTTATTTTGAAATTTTTTTAATTTTTTTTAAATAAATAATTCAGCCCTGGCTGGTGTGGCTCAGTGGGTAGAGCGTCGGCCTGCAGACTGAAGGGTCCCGGGTCCAAATCCCGGTCAAGGGCATGGACCCGGGTTGCGGGCACATCCCCAGTGGGGGGCGTGCAGGAGGCAGCTGATCGATGTTTCTCATTGATGTTTCTAACTGTCCCTCTCCCCTCCTCTCTGTAAAAAATCAATAAAATATATTTTTAAAAAATTGATTTCAGGGAGGAAGGGAGAGGGAGGGAGAGAGAAACATCTACACTAATAAAAGGGTGATATGCAAATAGGCTAGAGGCCCTCAGGCATAACGACCAATCAGCAGGAGGCAGCCTGCACAGCAGGCGGGGGTGGGCGGGGACTTGGGTAGTCGGGGACCAGGTCACTAGTCAATGATGAGAGAGAATCATGGACCGGCTGCCTCCTGGATGCCCCCTGCTGGGGATCGAACCCGCAACCCGGGCATCTGCCCTTGACTGGGAATCGAACCCGGGACCCTTCAGTCCGCAGGCCGATGCTCTAACCACATAGCCAAACCGGCCAGGGCTAATCCTATACATTATATTCGGGGGATGTGAGGAGGACCCCCTATATCTACTGCACTTGGATTGGTGTCTCGGAATCGAACCCGGGACCCTTCAGTCCACAGGCCGCCGCTCTAACCACTGAGCAACACCAGCCAGGGCTAATCATATACATTTTTTGGGGGGGTGTTAAGGGGGACCCCCTATATCTACTGGACTTGGATTTGTGTCCGGGAATCGAACCCGGGACCCTTCAGTTCGCGCAGGCCGACGCTCTAACCACTGACCCACACCGGCCACAGCTAATCATATACATTATTTTCGGGGGTGTGATGAAGGGGGACCCCCTATATCTACTGGACTTGGATTTGTGTCCGGGAATCGAACCCGGGACCCTTCACTCCGCACAGGCCGGCGCTCTAACCATGGAGCCACACCGGCCAGGGCTAATCATATACATTATTTTCGGGGGGTGATGAGGGGGACCCCCTATATCTACTGGACTTGGATGTGTGTCCGAGAATCGAACCCGGGACCCTTCAAACAGACCGAGGCTCTTACCACTGAGCCACACCGGCCAGGCCTAATCATATGCATTATTTTGGGGGGAAGTTGAGGGGGACCCCCTATATCTTCTGGACTTGGATGTGTGACCGGGAATCGAACCCGGGACCCTTCAGTCCGCAGGCCGATGCTCTAGCCACTGAGCCACACCGGCCAGGCCTAATCCTATACATTATTTTGGGGGGTGATGAGGGGTCCCCCAATATCTTCTGGACTTGGATTTGTGTCTGGGAATCGAACCCGGGACCCTTCAGTCCGCACAGGCTGACGCTCTAACCACTGATCCACACCGGCCAGGGCTAATCATATACATTATTTTGGGGGGGGTGAGGGGGACCCCGTATATCTACTGGACTTGGATTTGTGTCCGGGATCGAACCCGGGACCCTTCAGTCCGCAGGCGGACCCTCTACCCACTGAGCAACACCAGCTGGGGCTCGAAGTGTCATTGTGTGCCGGACTCAGTGACCTCCGCCTCCTGCACGCCCCCTACTGGGGGACCGAGCCCGCCACAAGGACACCTGCCCTCGACAGGGAATCGAACCCAGGACCCCGCAGTCCGCAGGCGGACGCTCTACCCACTGAGCCACACCGGCCGGGCTCGAAGCGTCTTTGTGCGTCGGACTCAGTGACCTCTGGGGGCTGGGACGTTAAGAAAAATAACGGCCGGCTCTTCGCTTGGAGACGGCCAGCCGCAGGGAGGGGCCCCCCGAGAAAATGATGACACACAGAGAAAAAAGGGGAGGAAAAAAAGAGAGAAAAAGTGGAAAAAAAAGACTTCGGCCGCCAACAGCTGTCCCTCCATCTGCAGGCCCGAGGGGTGGGTTTGTTCCAGGAAAAAGGCATCATGCTGACTCCGCTATAAGCCGGTCTCCGGCCCTGGCCAGCGTGGCTCGGTGGTTAGAGTGTCCACCGAGGAACCAGGCGGTCCCGGGTTCGAGTCCCCGTCAAGGGCACAGGCCCGGGTTGTGGGCTCCATTCCCAGTAGGGGGTGTGCAGGAGGCGGCTGGTCCATGATTCTCTCTCGTCATTAACATTTCTCTCTCCCTCTCTCTGAAATCAATAACTTTACGAATAAAAGGGTAATATGCTAATTAGACCAGGCCGACCGGACGTCTTCCAGTCATCCTTCCAGACAAAGCCACAGTGGTGGGGGCAGAGTCAGAGGTGGTTAGGGGCGATCAGGCCGGCAGGGGAGGGCAGTTAGGGGCAATAGGCCGGCAGGGGAGGGCGGTTAGGGGCGATCAGGCCGGCAGGGGAGGGCAGTTGGGGGCGATCAAGCCGGCAGGGGAGGGCAGTTGGGGGCGATCAGGCCGGCAGGGGAGGGCGGTTAGGGGCGATCAGGCCGGCAGGGGAGGGCAGTTGGGGGCGATCAGGCCGGCAGGGGAGGGCGGTTGGGGGCAATCAGGCCGGCAGGGGAGGGCAGTTAGGGGCAATCAGGCCGGCAGGGGAGGGCAGTTAGGGGCGATCAGGCCGGCAGGGGAGGGCGGTTGGGGGCGACCAGGCCGGCAGGGGAGGGCGGCCAGGGGCGATCAGGCCGGCAGGGGAGGGCAGTTGGGGGCGATCAGGCCGGCAGGGGAGGGCGGCTGGGGGCAATCAGGCCGGCAGGGGAGGGCAGTTAGGGGCGATCAGGCCGGCAGGGGAGGGCAGTTAGGGGGGATCAGGCCGGCAGGGGAGGGCAGTTAGGGGCGATCAGGCCGGCAGGGGAGGGCGGTTGGGGGCGATCAGGCCGGCAGGGGAGGGCAGTTAGGGGCGATCAGGCCGGCAGGGGAGGGCGGTTGGGGGCAATCAGGCCGGCAGGGGAGGGCAGTTAGGGGCGATCAGGCCGGCAGGGGAGGGCGGTTAGGGGCGACCAGGCCGGCAGGGGAGGGCGGTTGGGGGCGATCAGGCCGGCAGGGGAGGGCGGTTGGGGGCGATCAGGCCGGCAGGCAGGTGAGTGGTTAGGAGCCAGCGGTCCCAGATTGGAGAGGGTGCTGGCCAGGCTGAGGGAACCCCCACCCTCCACCCCAGTGCACGAATTTTGTGCACCGGGCCTCTAGTGTATATATAGAGAGTGTCCCAAAATTCAGGCAAGATTTGCAATTGAATTGCAAATCATGGGTGAATTTGGGGACACCCTATATATATATATTTTTTTTTTACTTTTTTTAATAAAAAACACTCTTTCTTCCAGACAGGTGGCGCCCAGATGGGGCAGCCCCTCCTACCTCCATTTTTAACATCAGCTTCCGCAGCAGAAATTAACGACCCAGCGATTGAAGTTAACGAGGGTCCTATTTATAGGCAACGGCGTGAGCCCGACCGGGTGTGTGTATGGGGGGGGGGTGACCTCACTCGTTAAACACGCACACGTCCTCCCCACTCGGGGGGCTCGGGCGGGGCGTGTGGTGTGGAGCAGGGGGGCTGGGTGCCCTCGGGGATCTTCGACGTGGCTGGTTCGGCCTTAACGGCCTGTGACGAGCCCCCCGATCCCCCTGTATTGACTGGACGTAGAGGGAAAAACAGCTCATTGAGCCCCGTCTAAATCGCTGGCTGGGGCGGCTCAGTGGGCAGAGCCTCGGCCTGGGGACTGAAGGGTCCCGGGTTCGAATCCTGTTAAAGGCACCTACCCCTGTTGCAGGTTTGATCCCTGGCCCTGGTGGGGGCATGTACGGAGGCAACCAATCCATGGGTCTCTCTCACATCAATGTTTCTCTCTCTCTCTCTCGCTCTACCGTTGACTCTCATTAAAAAATCAATGGAAAAGCCCTAGCCAGTGTGGCTCAGTGGGTAGAGCTGCGGGCTGAGGGGTCCCGGGTTCAATTCCCAGTCAAGGGCACAGGCCCGGGTTTATGGGTTCGTCAGGCCATCGCTCTACCCACTAAGCCACACCAGCAGGGGCCAAAATTGAGATTTTTTTTTTTTAGTTTATTCTTTGGGCCCCAGCTGGGGCGGCTCAGTGGTTTGAGCATCAGTAGACCTAGGAACCAGGAGGTCCCGGGTTCGATTCCCGGTCAAGGGCACAGGCCCGGGTTCATCCTCAGGCCGTCGCTCTACCTACTGAGCCACACCAGCAGGGGCCAAATTTGAGATTTTTTTTTTAAAAAAAAGTTTATTCTTTGGGCCCCAGCTGGGGTTGTTCGGTGGTTTGAACATCGACCGACCTAGGAAGCAGGGGGCCCCGGGTTCAATTCCCGGTCAAGGGCACGTACCCCGGGGTGGCGGGTTCATCATCAGGCCGCCGCTCTACCCACTGAGCAACACCAGCCGGGGCCAAAATTGATTCTTTTTTTTAAAGTTGATTCTTTGGGCCCCAGCTGGGGTGACTCAGTGGTTTGAGCACCGGTCGACCTAGGAACCAGGAGGTCCCAGGGTTCGATTCCCGGTCAAGGGCACGTGCCCCGGGGTGGCGGGTTCATCTTCAGGCCGTCGCTCTACCCACTGGACCACACCAACCGGGGCCAAAATTGAGATTTTTTTTAAAAAAAATTTTATTTTTTGGGCCCCAGCTGGTGTGGCTCAGTGGTTTGAGCACCGGTCGACCTAGGAACCAGGGGGCCCCGGGTTCGATTCCCGGTCAAGGGCAAAGGCCCGGGGTGGCGGGTTCATCTTCAGGCCGTCGCTCTACCCACTGAGCCACACCAGCCGGGGCCAAAATTGATTTCTTTTTAAAATTTTATTCTTTGGGCCCCAGCTGGGGTTGCTCAGTGGTTTGAGCACCGGTCGACCTGGGAACCAGTAGGTACCGGGTCCGATTCCCGGTCGAGGGCACATGCCCCGGGGTGGCGGGTTCATCGTCAGGCCGCCGCTCTACCCACTGAGCAACACCAGCCGGGGTCAAAATTGAGATTTTCTTTTTAAAGTTTATTCTTTGGGCCCAGCTGGTGTGGCTCAGTGGTTTGAGCATCGGTCGACCTAGGAACCAGGAGGTCCCGGGTTCGATTCCCGGTCCAGGGCACAGGCCCAGGGTTGCGGGCTCCATCCCCAGTCGGGGGCGTGCAGGAGGCGGCCGGTCCATGATTCTCTCTCCTCATGGACGTCTCTCTCTCTCTCTGAAATCAATAAAAATATATATATTTTTTTGGATAAAACCCTCAGAAATAAAAGTTTTTTTCTGTGGGTGACGGAGGGTTTCCATGGGTCTCCTGGCCGCGCATCCCTCGCCTTCTAAACGGTTAAACGCTTGCGTAACCTGAAGGCGGAATCCATCCGTCTGCTTCTCATTTACTTCCTATTAACTCACCGAATATTTCTTGTATGTACAAGGCGTCTTTGGGGAGCATTTAATATGCTATTTTGATCTCGCTTGGCTCAGACCATCAGCCCATAGCCTGCCTCTCTCTCTCTCTCTCTCTCTCTCTCTCTCTCTCTCTCTCTTTTCCTACGGGTCAGAAATCTGGAAGAGATTTCCGTTAGGATCAAAACAGCAAACTCATGAGGTTTGAAAGGGCTTCCAATCCTGGGAGCAAAGAATTTCCTCGGCCTTCGCGCCCGGCAAAGAAGAAAATTAGGTTTTTTAACTTCCTGACGTGCCCCCGAATGTCCCCATTCCTCCCCCCCGGCCCCCGTACAATGAGCCTAAAATTCAATTTTTGTAAAAAAACCCCAAAAGATTCCGTTTTACAGGATGCATTGATTTTCCTGCCAATCCTATGTCACCTCATTGAAACATTGGAAAAATTTGTGAATAGCATAGATGATCATTTAAAACTCCCTTCCATGCCCCTGGCACAGGGAGATGTTTATAAAAACCGTATCGGCCCGGCTGGTGTGGCTCAATGGTCGAGCGTCGACCTATGAGCCAGGAGGTCCCGGGTTCGATTCCTGGTCAGGGCACAGGCCCGGGTTGCGGGCTCCATCCCCAGTAGGGGGCGTGCAGGAGGCAGCCGGTCCATGATTCCCTCTCATCATGGATGTTTCTCTCTCTCTCCCTCTGAAATAAATAAAAATATATATTTTTAAAAAACACACATACATATAGGATTCCCATTAGGGCATTGGTCTTTGCATTGAAGGGTCACGGGTTCGATTCCTGGTCAGGGGCACTTACCCGGGTTGCAGGCTCGATGGTGGCCCTGGTTGGGGCATGTGTAGGAGACAACCCATCGATCTCTCTCTAAAAAAATCAATGGAAAAAAATATCCTTGGGTGAGAATTAACCCCTGCCCCCCCCCAAAAAAAAGCCATAGAGGATTGAAATATGGTGATAATTCTGCAGGAAACATAAATCATATCATTTAAGATCAGAAAGAGCGGATCAGGTGGATTCCCCCTCCTCGGAGCATGCCCCTGCCTTTCCCTTCCTTCCCCCCCCCCTCAAATCCCAGACATGAGCAAAAAGAGAAAGAGTTGAACAAATTAAGGAGAATAGAGACGAAAATTCAGTTCACATCGAGTTCATTCTACCCACCTCAATGGGGGATCGCTCCTGGATTGGAGACACAATCCCCCTCCAGACACCCCAATAAATGCCTATATTAGAGGCCCAGTGCAACAAATTCGTGGACTGGAGGGGGGGCGTGTCCCTCAGGCTGGCCAGCACCCTCTCCAATCTGGGACCCCTCAGGGGATGTCCGACTGTGGGATTGGGCCTAAGCCAGCAGTCGGACATCCCTCTCGCAATCCGGGACCGCTGGCTCCTAACCGCTCACCTGCCTGCCTGCCTGATCGCCCCTAACTGCTCTCCCCTGCCGGCCTGATCGCCCCCAACCGCCCTCCCCTGCCGGCCTGATCGCCCCTAACCGCCCTCCCCTGCCGGCCTGATTGCCCCCAACCGCCCTCCCCTGCCGGCCTGATCACCCCTAACTGCCCTCCCCTGCTGGCCTGATCGCCCCTAACTGCTCTCCCCTGCCGGCCTGATTGCCCTAACTCAGTGGTTCTCAACCTTCCTAACGCCACGACCCTTTAATACAGTACCTCAGGTAGTGGTACCCCCAATTTCATGGTTACAGACCGAACACAATGAAAGCATAGTGATTAATCACAAAAACAATATGTAATTATACATGTGTTTTCCGACGGTCTTAGGTGACCCCTGTGAAAGGGCCGTTTGTTCCCCAAAGGGGTCACGACCCACAGGTTGAGAACACTTTTGGCCTAACTGCTCTCCCCTGTCAGCCTGATCACCCCTAACTGCCTCTAACTCAGCCCGGCCACCATGGCGTTGTCTGGAAGGACGTCCGGAAGGTCATCCAGAAGATGTTCGGTCTAATTAGCATATTACCCTCTTTATTAGTATGGATATTTTTTATTGATTTCAGAGAGGAAGGGGGAGGGAGAGAGAGAGAGAGAGACACCCATAATGAGAGAGAATCATGGATATCGGCTGCCTCCTGCACGCCCCCTACTGGGGATCGAACCCGCAACCCAGGCGTGTGCCCTTGACCGGGAATCGAACCCGGGACCCTTCAGTCCGCAGGCCGACGCTCTATCCATTTAACCAGACCTGCTACGGCTGCGTGGCTCTTCACGCTTGGGGTGTAGACACCCCAAAAGCTACACCAGCTCATCGGGAACCGTACTGTGATCACATTTGCAGACAGCTGCCTTGGCAAGCTTGCTGAAATTCCTCATTTCTCTCTCTTTTTTTTTTTTTTGAGCTTTTCTATAAAGAGAAGAAACATATGTCCCCATAAAACATCTGGACGTCGGTGGTCACTGGGGGAAGATATTCTACATACTTTCGCCCAAATTCGGGGAGACGGAGATGGTTGGGCTTGCCTGCCTTCCCACACCCCACATCCTAGCGTGAGGCCAGGATGAAATTGAATTTCAGAGATTTCCCTGACATCTGCTTTCTTCCATTTCATAAGGTTTCTAGCGTCCAATCATTTAGTACGTGGGCCCAGAGCGGATGGGTGTGTGTAGCTTAAACAGGTTGGAATATCTTCAAACCAACTCAAATTCGCCGATATTTTTTTAGAGGAACAATGTTTGGTTTTTTTAGTTTTTGTATATATGTTTTTTTATTGATTTCAGAGAGGAAGGGAGAGGGAGAGATAGAAACATCAGTGATGAGAGAGAATCATGGATCGGCTGCCTCCTGCACGCCCCCTACTGGAGATTGAGCCTGCAACCCAGGCCTGGGCCCTTGACCGGGAATCGAACCCGGGATCCTTCTGTCCGCAGGCCGATGCTCTATCCGCTGAGCCACACTGGCTGGGGCTCAATTATTCTTAAATGCATATTTTTTTCAAGGAAATGAAACAGAAGGTCCTTTTGAACCTGATAAACTTCCCAGCAAGTAGACAATAATTTATTTAGTTTCTAAGTATATTTATAGATTTATGTTATACTTTCAACAGTAAAGAATTATTTTTTTAATATATTTTATTGATTTTTTACAGAGAGGAAGGGAGAGAGATAGAGAGTTAGAAACATCGATGAGAGAGAAGCATCAATCAGCTGCCTCCTGCACGCCCCCTACTGGGGATGTGCCCGCAACCCAGGTCTATGCCCTTGACCGGGAATCAAACCCAGGACCCTTCAGTCCGCCGGCCGACGCTCTATCCACTGAGCCGCCCCGGTCAGGGCACGCTGAATGTTTCTTACCACTCCCTTCGGGCCTGTATAGCTTCTGTTGAGAACTCAGCTGACACCGGTATGGGCGCTGCCTGGTATGTGACTACGTGCTTTCATCTTGTTGCCTTTAAAATTCTGTCATTGCCTCTAACCCTCGACATTTCAATGACAATGGGTCTTGGGGTGGGTCTCTTTGGATTCCTCTTTTTTGGGACCCGGGTGTGTGCAGCCCAGAGGGTCCCAAAAAAGAGGAATCCAAAGAGACCCACTGGCTGTCTTTACGACGTAATGACTGGCTGTCTTTACGACGGCAATACCACAGACATCGTTGAGAATTAAGAAAACATTTCTTGCCGAAACCGGTTTGGCTCAGTGGATAGAGCGTCGGCCTGCGGACTGGGGGGTCCCAGGTTCGATTCCGGTCAAGGGCATGGACCTGGGTTGTGGGCACATCCCCAGTGGGAGATGTGCAGGAGGCAGCTGATCGATGTCTCTCTCTCATTGATGTTTCTGACTCTCTATCTCTCTCCCTTCCTCTCTGTGAAAAATCAATAAAATATATTTTAAAAAAAAAAGAAAAGAAAACATTTCTTCATTTTACTAGATATTGGGTAATACATCTCGATATGTTTGCACGTTATGCACACCCATTCCCCCTTGCCTGTTGTCTGTCTAGGTTTACACGTCTCTCTCTTTATCCAACAAGTATAAACATCACCCGCGATGTCGAATTCTTGCTTACCAAGCGATTACGCAATGCTTCTGCAGGAATCCCCAATCAGAGCCAAAGTATTAAGTATTCTTCTCATTAAAAATTAGAAAAAAAGGCATACATTTGAGGAAAGAAAGCAAAACCAGCATTTTCGAAGCCGGTGGTATTTAAATTTTATATCATTCTGGGGATTTCTGGAGGATTGTTGTGGGTGGTCCATAGAGAGGAGACAGAAAACTTGAATATTCCATGTCCCCTTCAGAAAAGACCAGATTGGCTTAAAAATATGGTTTCATAGGAATATAAATCTATTCAGTTGTGTGCTTTTTTAAAATTTAAATTATTTTTTTTAAAAATATTTTTATTGATTTCAGAGAGAGGAAGGGAGATGGAGAGGGAAAGAGAGAAACATCAATGATGAGAGAGAATCATGGACCAGCCGCCTCCCGCACACCCCCTACTGGGGATGGAGCCCACAACCCTGGGCAGGTGCCCTGGACCGGGAATTGAACCCGGGACCTCCTGGCTCCTAGGCCAGCGCTAACCACTGAGCCACACCAGCCGGGCTCCATTGATTTTTAGAGCGAGAGGGAGGGAGGCGGAGACAGAGAGAGAGACACATGGATGGGGTGCCTCCCACACGTGCCCCCGACCAGGGATAGGGGTCGAGCCTGCAACCCAGATATGTGGTCTGGACTGGATTCGAACCCGGGACCCTGCCGTCCTTGAAGTAGCATCTTTCCTGGGAAACCAGGGGGTTGGAAATCTGAGTCCTCCTGCTCCCCACTTTGCACCCCGATTTCCTGGGCCTGGGAAGCCAGGGCCTGAACATACATTTTCCATCCGGAGCCTGTAGGACGGACGGACGGACGGACGGACGGACGGACAGACGTGTGTTTCTTGGTGGAATCGTCATCGTCATTGCTTTTTATTTCATTTTGTTTTTATAGTCGGTGCGGCTCCTCGCCTGGCCCTGGGACGTGGAAAATGTGAGGCAGCCCTTTCCAGGATTTCAGGTCGTTTCTTTTTTATTTTTTTTCCAAGGTCTCGGATGGCCGGCCTTTGACTCAGAAAGAGGGAGCGAACGGCCCCCCAGTTCCCCCTGAATTGGCCCCAATTCCACGTCTGCTCTCATCGCGGTCGGGAGGTGATGGGCGATCCGTGTTTAATTCCGTCTCTGCTGCCGGGGCTGCTTTTAAAAGACACTCCCGATGGTCTAACTTTTTTATTTTATTTTATTTTATTTTATTTTATTTTATTTTATTTTATATTTTACTTTATATTTTATTTTTTTATTTTACTTTAATTTTAAATTTTATTTTATTATTTTATTTCATTTTATTTTATTATACTTTATATTTTATATTATATTTTATTTTATATTTAACTTTATTTTATAGTTTATTTTATTTTATTTTACTTTATTTTATACTTTATTTCATTGTATTAATTTAATTGTAATGTCTTCCTTCCTTCCTTCCTTTCTTTTTAAAATATATATATATATTTTTTTTTTTATTTTATTTTATTGAGTTTTTACAGAGAGGAAAGGAGAGAGACAGAGAGTTAGAAACATCGATGCGAGAGAAACATCGACCAGCTGCCTCCTGCACGCCCCCCACTGGGGATGTGCCCGCCACCCAGGTCCATGCCCTTGACCGGAATCGAACCCGGGACCTTTCAGTCCACAGGCCGACGCTCTATCCACTGAGCCACACCGGTTTCGGCTTAAAATATATTTTTATGGGTGATTTCGGAGAGGAAGGGAGAGGAAGAGAGAGACAGAAACGTCAATGATGAGAGAGCCCCGGCCGGTGTGACTCAGTGGATAGACCGTCAGCCTGCGGACTGAAGGGTCCCGGGTTCGATTCCAGCCAAGGGCACAGGCCCGGGTTGCGGGCTCCATCCCCAGTAGGGGGCGTGCAGGAGGCGGCCGGTCCCTGATTCTCTCTCATCACGGATGCTTCTCTCTCTCTCCCTCCCCCTCCCTTCCGCTCCGACATCAATTAAATATCTATTTAAAATAAATAAAATATCATGTACTCATGGGATTTGCCAGTATTTATAATTTTTAAAAAAAAAATGTTGCCAGAAAAATCGAACCCGGGACCCTTCTGTGCGAGGGCCGGTGCTCTAACCACTGAGCCACACCGGCCAGGACTCTCTCTCTCTCTCTCTCTCTCTCTCATTCCTTTCATATTTTTTCTTTCTGTCTTTCACACCATCCCCAAGGCCCCCTCACTCCCCAGGAATTACACTGATGTCACCGACACCCCACCCTACGCTCTCCGTTAATCGGGGGACATTCCCTCCCCATCATCACCCGGGGGGCGGGGATGCGAGGCCTCAGGGGGTGGGCTGCAGTCTTTAGCCACGAAAAAAATCATCATCATCATCATCATTATCATCATCAAGTCATTGGGAACGTGCGATGGGAGATATTAGAAAAAAATAAAATATATATATATATTTATTGGGATATTCGTGCAAAGAGATTCTATTATGTTCGCAGCCAATGGGCCGCGCCCCTGCGTTACTCGGTCAAGCCCACAAAGGCAAGCACGGAATTCCTTTTTTTAAAATTATGATTATTGGCATAATTTCTTCTTTTTCTAATTTATTGTCTAAAGTTGTACATGTGTCTCCTTTTTCCCTCCATTTACCGCCCCCCCATCCCCCTCCAGCCATTCGCACCCCAGGCCAAGCCCCCGCCTCCCCAGAGTCTGTGACCATTGGTTACGCTAACGTGCGTGCCTACAGGTCCTTTTAAACATGGAGTTCTTACGAACATCATTTATTGTTTAATGTTATTTATTTTATTTTATTTATTTTATTTTATTATTTTATTTTATTTATTTTATTTTATTTATTTTATTTTATATTTTACTGGGAGGGAGAAAGAGAAAGAGACAGAAACATCCATGATGAGAGAGAATCATGGATCGGCCACCTCTTGCCCGCCCCCTACTGGGAATGGAGCCCGCAACCCAGGCATGTGCCCTTGACCGGGAATCGAACCCGGGACCCTTCAGTCCGCAGGCCGACGCTCTATCCCCTGAGCCACACCAGCCAGGACTCCTTTTTCACAGCTGCATAGTATTCCATGCTGCATATGTTCAGGAGGCAGCCCATCAACGATTTTCTCATGGATGTCTCTATTCCTCTCCCTGAAATCAATAAAAACATATATATATATTTTTAAAAAGAAGCAAAGATTCCCATAGCCCAGAGCATTTATACATGATGTGACCAGGTCCACGCTGGGGGCATTAGTGAAGTCATGTTTCTTCTTAGTGACTCAGAGATATGCCTGGAACCACGGGGTTTTACAGGAAAAATTTGTTGGGAAATGTGTTACTCACATCAGAGGAGGTGGGTAGCTTTCCCCCCCCCCCTTGGCCTGACCGAACGCTAATCGCTCAATTATTTCCTTGAGATCATGTCATTGTGGTTTTCAGGGAGTTGGTTCTGTTAAGAGATTTTGGGTGAAATGGGTGGGAGAACAGGGCAGGACGTTTGACAATACCCCACCTCCCGAAATATTTGTTAGGTGAGATCGAATCTTTTATCCTCCCTTGAAATACAAATGGCAAACGTATGCAGAACTCGTGAGAACGGTGGATCGGTTCCCTCCTATATCCGTTATCCGGTCTAAGAAAAGGCTAATATGCAAATCGATCAAAAAGTGGAATGACCGGCCGCTATGACGTGCACTGACCACCAGGGGGCAGATGCTCAATGCAGGAGCTGCCCCCTGGTGGTCAGAGCGCCAGAAGCCGGGGTAACGGTGGCAGGAGCCTCTCCCGCCTCCGTTCCAGTGCTAAGGATGTCCGACCGACGGCTTAGGCCCACACCCCACAGATAGCAGGCCTAAGCCGTCGGTCGGACATCCCCCGAGTGCATGAATTCTGTGCACCGGGCCGCTACGGTTCGATTCCCATCAAGGGCACAGGCCCGGGTTTTGGCCTCGATCCCCAGTAGGGGGCGTGCAGGAGACGGCCGATCCGTGATTCTCTCTCATCGTGGACGTTTCTCTCTCTCTCTCCCACCCCCTTCCTCTCAGAAATCAATAAAAATATATTTTAAAAAAATAAAAATAAAGTCTTACCGGGATTTCCACTTTGCTGCCCTGACCTATGGATTTTGGACACGCCGGCCTCCATATCGTGTAAGCTAATTAGTTCTAGTAAATCAATCTCTTTTTCTATTTCTGTATAAATAGGTGAAGATACGTTAGATGCCTAGACGATAGGTAGATAACGAGAGAGGCCCTATAAGGTCTCGCAAGGAATCGCAGGAAGAACTCGAAATTCCATGAATTTAGAAGCTTTTTCCATATCGACATGAGTGTATATTAAGCAAATTACATTGAGCAAATGATGTTATAAATATCCAAATGGCTCCTGATAGAATAAATGGGTTCCCCTCCCCTGCGTTAGAGAGAGAAATAAATGCATAGGTAGATGCATCTATAGCTCTTAGGTATATGAAGGGTAGCTGGACAGGGATGCCGTTAGAAAGAGACCAATGGAGATACCTATAGTCATATCTCTATCTCTATCTCTATCTCCATCTCCATCTCCATCTCTACCTCTACCTCTACCTCTACCTCTATCTCTATCTCCATCTCTATCTCTATGTCTATCTCTATCTCTATATCTGTCTCTACCTCTGTCTCTATCTCTATCTCTATTCCTATCTCTGTCTCTTTCTGTCTCTATTTCTATCTGTCTCTGTCTCTGCCTCTACCTCTACTTCAATCTCTCACAATATCTCTCTCTACCTCTATCTCTACCTCTTCCTCAATCTCCATCTCTATCTTCATTCCCATCCCCATATCCATCGTCATCTCCATCCCCATCCGCATCCTCATCTTCCCTCACCTCCACCTCCACCTCCAACTCCACCTCCAAGTCCACCTCCAACTCCATCTCTTTATCTATCTATCTATCTATCTATCTATCTATCTATCTATCTATCTCTATCTCCATCTCTGTATCTTTCTCTATCTCTGTCTTTATCTCCATCTTCATCTCTGTATCTCTATCTCTATCTTCATCTCCACCTCCGTCTCCATCTCTTTGTCTCTGTATTTTTATCTCTCTCATCTCTATCTCTATTTCTATCTCTATCTTTATCTCTATCTCCATCTCTCTGTCTCTATCTCTATCTCTAACTAAATATCTATGTATCTATCTATCTTTCTATCTCCATGTCTCTATCTCCATCTCCATCTCTATATCTCTCTCTATCTCTGTCTTTATCTCCATCTCCATCTCTTTGTCTCTGTATTTTTATCTCTCTCATCTCTATCTCTATTTCTATCTATCTATCTCCATGACCATCTCTGTATCTCTATCTCTATCTCTATCTCTATCTTCATCTCCACCTCCACCTCCATCTCCATCTCTCTGTCTATCTGTCTGTCTATCTATCTATCTATCTATCTATCTATCTATCTATCTATCCATCTATATCTCTATCTCCATCTCCATCTCTCTGTCTCTCTCTCTCCCTCCACCCCCATCTCCACCTCCACCTCCACCTCCACCTCCATCCCATTTCCTATTGGTCCTCTCTGTCTGAAGACCCTTAACTTAGACACGACCCAAACGGGGCAAACCCCCCCACCCCCCACCACACACCACCCAGAACCCACCAGCTCCAGGCCCAGGCGCGGGAATGACCTCAAGGACTGTATGATTTCCCTTAATCTTCCCCCTCCCAATCCCCGGGGTGAGCGGGCGGGAGGGGAGCCTGTCTAGACAGACCTCGGACCGATGACCTCTGGGCACAGCCCACTCCCAGGGGGCCTGCCACCTCCCAGCAGGCCCTGCCTGCAACATAGTCCACATACCTGCGGCCTGTTCACTGGGGGGTCACGATCAGTGACTCAAATACAGAAGACTCACCCTCAGATGCTGAGAGAGATTTCCAGGCGATGATGTCAGCTCTCAGCTGGGCAAGCATGGAGGGGATGGACCCTGCATGCAACCCAAATGCATCTATATTTTCTTTTTAAAAAAAAATGTATATATATTATTGCTTTTTTAAGGAGGGAGAGGGATAGAGAGTGAGAAACATGAATGAGAGAGAAACATCGATCAGCTGCCTCCTGCACGGTCCCCACTGGGGATGTGCCCGCCACCCAGGTCCATGCCCTTGACCTCCCGGCTCCTAGGTCGACGCCCCACCACTGAGCCATCCCAGCCGGCCGGGCTCACCCTGTCTCTACGTTGCTCACAAACTCCCTGAAACAAGCAGCTGCTACTCGACGGCTTGGGAACAGCTGGAGTTCATGGCTTGAGACGCCCACATCACCGTCCACGGTAAATACACTGAAGTTTCATCGCCTTCTCCGTCCTGCGATTCATGGGCCTGGTACCGGAGGTCTGGGTGGGTTGGGGCCAGGGGGAGGGGAAGGGGGACGAGGGGGGAAAGGCAGTTAAATTCCGGCCACATGCAGAAAGCAAACACTGAATTCCTTATTTATCTTCTGTCTCCATCAAATTCTCCCTACCCACCCCCTACACACACACCCCAATTCTGCGACAGACACGCATTTATAGAGCAAAGCATGCATCGCACTGAGATAAATATTTAGGCTGACGTGTGAGTCACTGGCCTGCTGGACGGACAGACATTTCCAATTCCTGGCTGGTGTGTGTGTGGTTTTCATTTAATTTAATTTATTTCTTTTAATAATTTATATTTTCTTGATTTTTTTAACAGAGAGGAAGGGAGAGGGAGAGAGAGCTAGAAACATCGATGAGAGAGAAACATCGATCAGCGGCCTCCTGCACGCCCCCCGCTGGGGATGTGCCCGCCACCCAGGTCCATGCCCTTGACCGGGAATCGAACCCGGGACCCTTCAGCCTGCAGGCCGACGCTCTATCCACTGAGGCCTGATGGCCCAGTTTTGCACTTTTGACAAATGCATCCTCATGTCAATTCCATCAAATCCTTAATGACTTTGCCCCAGTCGTCAGGGGTCAACAAACCCACCAGCCAACAGGGCCAAACATCCACAGGACGACAATTGAAATCTCTTTGGGGAGCCAAATTTTCTAAACTTAAACTATATAGGCAGGTACGTGGTGATGCACTTAATTGGGGTGCTCCTAGGGCTTGGGAAGAGCCGCAGTCCAGGGGCCGGAGAGCTGCAGGCGGCTCGCGAGCCGCAGGAATCTCCAATTGCATCTGTTTATCTCAAATTGCCTGCAGCCCTCCCACCCGGCCAGTTGCAGGAATAAACAGGCCTCATCCGGCTCCAGTAAACACCTGGGGTTTGCCTCAGAGTTTGTGCAAACTTCCTGCTTTAAAACGGAACACCGTTTGGCTCCAAAAGTGCACCCCACACCCGCCCCCACAGCCCCCCAATAGCAGGAGAGCTGCCTCCAGGAAAGAGAAAAAGTCTCCGAAAATGTCAAAAAGGCCTGCAGATTGGGGTTTGCAAGAAGAATTTTCATGCAGAGCAGCCTGGCCTGGGTGGTGTGGCTCAGTGGATGGAGCGTCGGCCTGTGGACTGCAGGGTCCTGGGTTCGAGTCCCGGCCAAGGGCACAGGCCCGGGTTGCGGGTTCGATTCCCAATGGGGGGGCGTGCAGGAGGCAGCCGATCTATATCTATATCTATATCTATATCTATATCTATATCTATATCTATCTATATCTATATCTATATCTATATCTATATCTATATCTATATCTATATCTACATCTATCTATCTATATCTATCTATATCTATATCTATATCTATATCTATATCTATATCTATATCTATATCTATCTATATCTATATCTATATCTATATCTATATCTATATCTATATCATCTATATCTATATCTATATCTATCTATCTATCTATCTATCTATCTATATATATATATTGCCGAAACCAGTGTGGCTCAGTGGATAGAGCATCAGCCTGCAGACTGAAGGGTCCTGGGTTCGAATCCTGGCCAAGGGCACATGCCCGGGTTGTGAGCTCTATCCCCAGTAGGGGGTGTGCAGGAGGCAGCCAGTCCATGATTCTCTCTCATCATTGATGTTTCTCTCTCTCTCTCTCTCTTCCTCTCAAAAAATCAATAAAAATTAAAGCTAAATATCAAGGTGGAACCAAAGTTGCGGCTGATGCTGACCTGCAGCACCGAACGGACTAGCGCCCCCACCAGGCTGGAGACGACGGGACACGTGTCCGCCTGACGGCTTTTCTCTCGACGTTAGCGGGCGCCTTCGACTTCAGGCTGACCTTTGGGTGACCCCAGGGTGTGCAAACTGACTACGGACAGGAAGCAGAGGCTGGGATGGGGGCGAGCGGAGACCGTACATCTGCCTGAGCCTGATCTCCTTTGCGAGATCTCGATACGCTCGCCCCCCCCTCCTCCCCCTGGCACATGTGTGATGCATGAAGCCAGACTTTTTGGGGTTTTATTTTTTTTGCAAGTTTCTCAAAATAAACCGGGAGTCGAGAATTTTCGACCATCCGTGCATTTTCAGGAAACCACGGAGACACAGGGGCTCAGGGGCCCGCGGCCAGATCCTGGCTGATGGGGGGAGGTGGGGGAGGGAAGGAAGGGAGAAAAAGAGCTGCGTCAATGAAAAACAGGTTTCCCCCACCAGCCCCTTCGGAGACCAGAGTGACGCGAGGGAAATTAAAAAAAAAAAGTAAAAATAAAACACGGCCCAAATGGAAACCAGATGCCTGCAGCCTGGCGGTTTCCCCGGCGTCCCTGGCCTCTCCATTGTATATTCTTTTTCTTTTTTCCTTTTTAAAATATATTTCATTGATTTTTTACAGAGAGGAAGGGAGAGGGATAGAGAGTCAGAAACATCGATGAGAGAGAAACATCGATCAGCTGCCTCCTGCATGCCCCCCACTGGGGATGTGCCCGCGACCCAGGTCCATGCCCTGGACCGGGAATCGAACCCGGGACCCTTCAGTCTGCAGGCTGACGCTCTATCCACTGAGCTACACCAGGTAGGGCTCCATTTTAATTTCTAAAATGGACTCGACTTTGGCCCGGCTGCCCTGGCTCAGTGTTTGAGCATTGATCTAGGAACCAGGAGGTTCAGGGTTCGATTCCCGGTCAAGGGCACAGACCCGGGTTGTGGGCTCGATCCCCAGTAGGGGGCGTGCGGGGGGCAGCCGGTCCATGATTCTCTCTCATCATGGATGTTTCTCTCTCTCTCTCTCTCTCTCTCTCTCTCTCTCTCTCTCTCTCTCTCTCTCTTTCTCTCCCTGCATCTCTGAAATCAATCTATACTAACAAAAGGGTAATAAGCTACTCAGACCAGATGTCTTCTGGACATCCTTCCGGACAAAGCCATGGTGGCAGGGGCCAAGAAAGAAGTGATTACGGGTGATCAGGCCGGCAGGGGAGGGCAGTTAGGGGCGATCAGGCCGGCAGGGGAGGGCGGTTAGGGGCGATCAGGCCGGCAGGGGAGGGCGGTTAGGGGCGATCAGGCCGGCAGGGGAGAGCAGTTAGGGGCGATCAGGCCGGCAGGGGAGGGCGGTTAGGGGCAATCAGGCCAGCAGGGGAGGCAGTTAGGGGCGATCAGGCCGGCAGGGGAGGGCGGTTAGGGGCGATCAGGCAGGCAGGGGAGGGCAGTTAGGGGTGATCAGGCCGGCAGGGGAGGGCAGTTAGGGGCGATCAGGCCGGCAGGGGAGGGCAGTTAGGGGCGATCAGGCAGGCAGGTAGGCGAGTAGTTAGGAGCCAGCAGCCCCAGATTGCGAGAGGGAAGAGGGGTCGGGCCTAAACAGGCAGCTGGACATCCCCCGAGGGGTCCCAGATTGGAGAGGGTGCCGGCCGGGCTGAGGGACACCCCCTCCCCATCTCCATGCATGAATTTTGTGCACCGGGCCTCTAGTCTATATATATAAAAGCCTAACAGGCAACGTGTCCCCTAGGCAGTTCGACCGCCCACTATGGCGTGTGCTGAGCACAGGGTGGGGCGTGGAATGAAGGGAGAGCCCATCTGGGAGCCGGAAGACAGACCACGGTGGGCAGCCGGAAGCCCCCCATTGGCCCTGGTTGTCTACCTGTGCACAGATTTCATGCACCGGGCCTCTAGTAGTAAAAAAATATTTTTTAAAAAAAGAAAAAGAAAAAGAAACAGATACGACGTCCGGAAAAATGACTTTGCACCCCGAGATCTCTCCTTTGTCTGGGACGAGGCCGCTAGGGAGGCCCAGCAATAGATCCCCGGGTCTGAGTCAGCGAACGGAGATGGGGCCGTATGGAGCCGACGCGGGCAGCTCTGGAACGAATTAGATTGGACGTGTTTACTTGCTTCGAAAGAAAACCAAGGCAGGCGGTAGCTGCAGAGTGATTTATGCATTTTTTATTTTATTTTATTTTTTTACCCCGAATCCGGGAGTTTTTATGCGGAAAACTCACACCCACGGCCAAGCCCTAATCCAGTCAACACGACCCACAGTTTGATGCATTTGACACTTTGGTGAGCTGTGGGGCGACGTGTCTCTTTGCTTTTATATGTTTTTACTTATTGTTAATTTTAGAGAGAGGGAGAGAGAGAGAGGAACATCCGTGATGAGAGAGAATCAGGGACCGGCCGCCTCCTGCACGCCCCTTACTGGGGATCGAGCCCACAACCCGGGCCTGTGCCCTTGACCAGGAATCGAACCCGGGACCCTCCAGTCCCCAGGCCGACGCCCTAACCCCTGAGGCACCCCAGCTGGGACCAATCAATCGCTTTTGATGAGCGATTTACAGATTTGGTTCCAACTCCCCAGTAGGTCCAGCAGCCGCTGGCGATCGAGACAAGAATAATTCTCTCTCTCGAAGGGACAGACAGACAGACACAGCGAGGGCTCAGGTTTTCGCAAACACGTGTGTGGACATGTGGACGTCGGTCCCTGCCCAGCTTGGAAAAAATAAAAAAAAAGAAGCTAATTAGATTATGCGGAAAAGTCTGGAAGTTTTCATCCCTGTTTCTTCCTGAAATTCGCGGCCGCGGCCAGATAAACAGCTTGGAAAATGGACAGACGGTTCCAGGTTCTGTGTGGACAGTACCGTTCGGGCAGGGGATGGGGTAAAAGGGGGCGTCTTCCTGTATTTCTTTGTCATTAAAATGCAACAGAATTGGGGTACGAGGCCCCGTAAATTTGGCTTTGCCTGTAATCATTCGTGGGAAGAATCAAGCAACACAAAATACTTTTTGAAATTTTTACGTATTTATTTCCTAGGGCCTTGGTGCACGAATTTGTGCACCGGGGGGTGGGGGGCGTGTCTCCCAGCCTGGCCTGTGATTGGGGCCGATCGGGGGCAGCTGGTTGGAGGGACCGGAGGTAGGTTGGCTGTGGGCGTGCACTGACCACCAGTGGCTAGCTCCTGCACTGGGCGTCTGCCCCCTGGTGGTCATTGTGAGTCATCGCGACCGGTCATTTGGTCAACCAGTCATAATGGTCACTTAGGGTGGGAGGGGGCCAACCAGGGGCGGGGCTGGCCTGGCGGAGGGGCGGAGGGAGGTGAGCTGGCCAAAGCGTGTGTCATAGCGTCAGGTTTTTCCAGTTGTTCGGGTCGCTTTTATATACATACTTTCGTGGCCCGGTGCACGAAATTCATGCATGGTGGAAGGGAGTGTCCCTCAGCCCGGCCTGCACCCTCTCCCATCTGGGACCACAGGGTTCGGGCCTAAGCCGGCAGTTGGATTTCCCTCTCACAATCCGGGACCGCTGGCTCCTAACTGCTCAGCTCCCCACTGGCCTGATCGCCCCCAACTCCCCTCCCCTGCCGGCCTGATCGCCCCTAACTGCTCTCCCCCGCCTGTCTGATCGCCCCTAACTGCCCTCCCCTGCCGGCCTGATGGCCCCTAACTGCCCTCCA
The DNA here is from genome assembly GCA_036010255.1 of Myotis pilosus. Taxonomy (NCBI): domain Eukaryota; kingdom Metazoa; phylum Chordata; class Mammalia; order Chiroptera; family Vespertilionidae; genus Myotis; species Myotis pilosus. The sequence goes on from JASKON010000052.1 coordinate 162,308, forward strand.
CCACCGGCCTGATTGCCCCCAACTGCCCTCCCCTGCTGGCCTGATCGCCCCTAACTGCCCTCCACCACCGGCCTGATTGCCCCCAACTGCCCTCCCCTGCTGGACTGATCGCCCCTAACTGCCCTCCCCTGCTGGACTGATCGCCCCTAACTGCCCTCCCCTGCCGGCCTGATCGCCCCTAACTGCCCTCCCCTGCCGGCCTGATCGCCCCTAACTGCCCTCCCCTGCCGGCCTGATCGCCCCTCACTGCCCTCCCCTGCCGGCCTGATCGCCCCTAACTGCCCTCCCCTGCCGGCCTGATCGCCCCTAACTGCCCTCCCCTGCCGGCCTGATCGCCCCTCACTGCCCTCCCCTGCTGGCCTGATCACCCCTAACTGCTCCCCCCTGCCGGCCTGATCTCCCCTAACTGCCCTCCCCTGCTGGCCTGATTGCCCCTAACTGCCCTCCCCTGCCGGCCTGATCACCCCTAACTGCCCTCCCCTGCCGGCCTGATCGCCCCTAACTGCCCTCCCCTGCCGGCCTGATTGCCCCTAACTGCTCCCCCCTGCCGGCCTGATCACCCCTAACTGCCCTCCCCTGCCGGCCTGATCGCCCCCAACTGCCCTCCCTGGCTGGTCCCCTGGTCTAATTAGCATATTAGCCTTTTATTAGCATAGATTAGCATATTGCCCTTTTATTAGTATAGATAGATATCCCCCTCCCCTGCTCTATTTTTTTCTCCAGTTCATATTGTTCATGACGAGTGAGATCCTGTGGCATTTCTCCTTCCTTCTGCCTCTGTTCTCAGCTGAGCTGACTCCCTGGGCCGAGAGAGCAGCGTGCGAGCCTGGAAATCGCCAGAGCTGTATTTCAGGAAAAGCACCCCCCCAAAAGATTCACCATTTCCCCCGGGGGAGACTCCTCAGGCCTGTGAACACTTCCTGCAGCCGCTTGCTTCCTCGAGACCCGTCGGAGGGAATGATCGGAACAGATTGGAATGTCGAACCACGTTCATAAACACACGCTCAGCTGTTTTCATTAACCCGGCAAGATGCTGAGACAGAAAAACAAAAAACCAAACAGACCATGAAACTGGGGATGTTGCTAAAACTGACCTCCCCACGGCCACCCCCAGAGAGGAGAGAGAATTTGTAAATATTCCAGAAAAGAGAAAATGTGACATATTTAAAAAAAATATATATATATATATATTTATATTGATTTCAGAGAGGAAGGGAGAGGGAGAGAAACATCCATGAAGAGAGATAATCATCAATCAGCTGCCTCCTGCACGCCCCCTACTGGGGATCAAGTCCGCAACCCAGGTACGTGCCCTTGACCGGGAATCGAACCCGGGACCCTTCAGTCCGCAGGCCAACGCTCTATCCACTGAGCCAAACAAGAAAAAAATGAGCCAGACCAGCATGGCTCAGTGCTTGAGGGTCGACCAAGGAACCAGGTGGTCACGGGTTCGATTCCCGGTCAAGGGCACAGGCCCGGGTGGCGGGCTCCATCCCCAGTAGGGGGCGTGCGGGAGGCGGCCGGTCCAAGATTCTCTCTCCTCATGGACGTGTCTACTATCTCTCTCTCCCCATCTCCCTTCCTCTGTGACATCAATGCATCTATAGAAAAGCGTAATCAACTGAACAACCCAACGACCAGTCAACCGGTCGCTATGATGGCCACTGACCACCAGGGGGCAGACGCTCAATGCAGGAGCTGCCCCCTGGAGGTCAGGGCCCTCCCAGAGCCAGCCAACCTCCCCTGGTCCCATCCCCCGGCCACCCCCATCAGCCCTGATCACCGGCCAGGCCGAGGGAATCCTGGTTGTGCACGAATTCGTGCACCGGGCCTCTAGTCAAAAAAATACATTTAAAACAAACATACAAACAAACAAAAAATCGATGGTTTCTTTCTCATGGTGGGCTCTCCCCAATGGACGGAGTGTCCAGGCATATCCTTCAAAAGCCTGTCCAGTGCCCTGGGTCCCGGGGAGAGAGGATGGGGGTGAGCTCGCTTCCTGCCATTGTCGGAGGAATTCTATTTTCTGGGCATTCGCCGAAATCCTGGATAATGAAGGCTTTGTGTGCCGGCGGCTCGCGGGCGTGTATTTAAACACGTCTTCTCCCCAGGTGCCCGGGTTTAAATATAGGCCCTTGTTCTAAAGATCAAGAGCAGATGGGAGGCCTGTTCTGGGAGAGGAAGCAGATCTTTCCTGCCCTCCCCTCCACCCCGAAAGGAGGCTGCCCCATTCCCTGACTGGCTTTTCTGGGGGGCATCATGGACGGGAGCCATGCGGGACAGTTGGGGGTGGGAAATTCGTGGAGGGGGCTGGGGGGGCATCTCAGGCCTGTTGAGCTCCACCATCGGCTTGTTCATACAGACAGCCAGAGGGTGAGAGGGGGGGTTAACCTGCAGATAGATTTATAGATACATAGATACATACATAGATAGATAGATATAGATAAATGATAGATAGATGGATAGATAGATACATGGATAGATAGAGATAGATGATAGATACATGGATAGATAAAGATAGATGATAGATAGATAGATGATAGATAGATAGATAGATAGATAGATGATAGATAGATAGATAGAGATGATAGATAGATAGGAGATAGATAGATATATAGATATATAGATAGATGACAGATGGATAGATGACATATATATAGACAGATGATAAATAGATAGATAGATAGATAGATAGATAGATAGATAGATAGATAGATAGATGAGATGATGGAGAGAAAGAAAGATGATAGATGAAATAGAAAGAAAGATGGATGATAGATTAGATAGACAGATAGATGATAGATAGATAGATAGATAGATAGATAGATAGATAGATAGGTAGATAGGTGGATAGACAGATATTGTTAGATGCTTTAATGGTTAGGTGGATGTATAAGGGGGGGAGGAATGAAGAGATGAATGAATAGATCCATAGATAGATAGATAGATAGATAGATAGATAGATGATAGATGGATAGATAGATAGACAGATATTGTTAGATGCTTTGATGGGTAGGTGGATGTATAGAGGGGGAGGAATGAAGAGATGAATGAATAGATACCTACATAGAGAGATAGATAGATAGATAGATAGATAGATATTGTTAGATGTTTTGATGGGTGGGTGGATGTATGGGGGGGAGGAATGAAGAGACGAATGAATAGATACCTACATAGATAGAGAGATAGTTGTTAGGTACATAATAGACATGTAGAATGGATAAATAGATAACAGATTGATATAGATAGATAGATAGATAGATAGATAGATAGATAGATAGATAGATGATAGATACACACACATACGTAGATGACACACATGAATATAAATAGACGTTGGATTAAATAGATGGGAGGTAGGAGGTAGACAGATACACACATGGATACCGACAGGATCTGACACATGGACAACATGTGTTTCTTCGTGAGTTTGGGTACGAGCACCATGAATGAGTTTGTGCACCCATGTCTGCGAGCATGCCTGCCTGGTGTTTTTGCATGTGTGCATGTGTGTACCTGTCTCTCTGTGTGCATGCCTGTGTTTGTGTGTGTGTGTGTGCCTATGTCCACATGCATGCATGCCTGTGTTTGCATGAATTCATGTGTGTACCTATGTCTGTGTGCAGGCATGCCTGTGTTTTAGCATGTGTGCACGTGTGTGCCTCTCTCCACGTGCATGCATGCCTTTTTGCATGTATGCGTGTACCCATGTCTGCATGCATACATGCCTGTGTTTTGCATGTATGTGTGTGCCCATGTCCGCATGCATACATGCCTGTGTTTTGGCGTGTATGCATGTGTACATGTGTGTATATCATTCAAGGCCGTGTTCTACTTTGTCTCATCTCCATTTTTTTTTGCCCCCTTTCCAACTCCTGACGTCACAGCCCCAAATATCCGTGAAGGACAAGTGGACTCAATTAAGACCTATGTAGCTGCCCGGCCGGTGTGGCTCTGGTTGAGCGCCGGCCTAGGAACCAGGAGGTCAGGGTTCGATTCCCGGTCAAGGGCACAGGCCCGGGTTGTGGGCTCCATCCCCAGTGGGGGGCGTGCAGGAGGCGGCCGGTCCATGATTCTCTCTCATCTCGGATGTCTACAAGAAAAGAAAATAAAAAGCAAGAAAAAAATGAGTTTACCCAGCGACAACCCCGACCGATGAACGCGGACGTGCCCGTGTGCCCGGAGATGTTATCGCAAAAGACGTCCCATCGATCACCCACCTCGTCTATAAACACGACGTGACAATTACCCACCAAGGATCCTGTCTGCGGAGAATTCACATTCTACTAAAGACCTTCTGGCCGACCCTGGGCTCCTCTGGTCTCTAAATATTGGCTGTTCCAACCCCAGCCGGGGCGGCTCAGTGGCTAGAGCGGCGGCCTGCAGACCGCAGGGTCCCGGGTTCGATTCCTGATCAAGGGCAGGTGTCTGGGGTGATGGCTGGGCAGGAGGCCACCCATCGATGTGTGTTTTTTTTCTCACATCGATGTTTCTCTCGGTCTCTCCCGCTCTCCCTAAAAATTCAATGGGGTTGGAACATGGACACAGCGGAATAGTACGCAGCCCTGAAAAAGGAAGGGACTCTTGCCATTTGCATCAGCACGGAGGGAGCCGGAGGGCAGGATGCTGGGTGAATTAATCCAGGAGGAGAAACGATAAATATCCCATAATCTCCCTCATTTGTGGGATAGAATGAACAGCATAAACTGAAGAACAAAAATAGAGAAAAAAATATATATATTTCAGAATATCATAGGAGCCATGCTGTGATTGGCAGGTTTTTAATATCTCCTATGACTTTTGTGATGTGACAACCATGTTGGTGCCGTTTGGGTCATCTTATGGCGTTTCAAATATCTTTTCTTTTAAATATCTTTTATTGATTTTTTTTACAGAGAGGAAGGGAGAGGGATAGAGAGTTAGAAACATAGATGATGAGAGAGAAGCATCGATCATCTGCCTCCTGCTCGCCCCCCACTGGGGATGTGCCCGCCACCCAGGCACATGCCCTTGACCGGGAATCGAACCCGGGACCCTTCAGTCCGTAGGCCGATGCTCTGTCCACTGAACCACACTGGCCAGGCTCTCTCATCATTAATGTCTCTCTCTCTCTCTGTCTGTCTGTCCCTCTCCCTTCCTCTCCCTCTCTCTTAAATCAATATAAATCAATATAAATATATATATATTAAATAA
>JASKON010000052.1:170000-177500 GCA_036010255.1 Myotis pilosus
TTTTTAAAAAGAAAAGGAATCTATTCTTCGTCCTGGAAAGACGGGGATGATGACACTGAATTTTCATTTTTATTTATTTACTGTTTTAAATTTCTGCCACATGCTCTCCTGGTCTCTCCGCCAGGGATGGGCCGGGGACACGGAAAACTCAGAACGTAGCGAGAGAAGAGCCTGTAGTCGAAGCCAGAAGGCTCCCTCCCTCCAGCCAACCTTCTTCCTGTCTTTATACAATTTTTAAAAATATATATAATTTTTATGGGGACCTGGCTGGTGTGGCTCAGTGGATAGAGCGTCGGCCTGCGGACTGAAGGGTCCTGGGTTCGATTCCCGGTCAAGGGCACAGGCCCGGGTTGCAGGCTCCATCCCCAGTGGGGGGCGTGCAGGAGGCGGCCGGTCCATGATTCTCTCTCATCATGGGTGTATCTCTCTCCCTCCTTCTCCCGTCCTCTCTGAGATCAATAAAAGATATATTCATACAAACACACATAAAATGTATAATATACATATTCTAGAGGCCTGATGCACGAAATTCGTACAAGGGGCTCGGCCCTCACAGCCCCTCTCAGCCTCGGCCAGCCCGGGCAGCCCCAGCCTCAACCGGAAGGTCATCCGGACGGTTGTCTGGACGGTTGTTCTGCTGTTTGGTCTAATTAGCATATTAGCTCTTCATTATATAGGACGTATATGAATATGCATGTATATGTGTATATGTATGTGTATGTGTTTGTCTATGTGTATGTGTACGCATATATGTATGTGTATGTGAATATGCATATGTATGTGTGTATATGTGGGTGTGTATGTCTATGTGTATGTGTATGCGTATATGTATATGAATATGTATGTGTGTATGTATATGTATGTGTATATGCATATGTATGTGTGCATGTATGTGTATGTGTATCTGTATGTATGTGTATGTGTATATGCATGTGTATGTGTGTATGCATATGTATGTGTGTATATATGGGTGTGTATGTCTATGTGTATGTATATATGTATATGTATATGCATATGTATGTGTGTATATGTATGTATATGTGTATATGCATATGTATGTCTGTATGTATCTGCATGAATGTGTATGTGTATGTGTATGTGTGCATGCATATATGTATATGTATGTGTATGTATATGCCTATGTGTATGTGTATATGCCTATGTGTATGTGTGTATATGTATATGTATGTGTGTATATGTATGTACATGTGTGTATGTGGGTATATGTGTGTATGTGTGCATGCATATATGTATATGTATGTGTATGTGTATATGCATATGCATCTGTATGTGTGTGTATGTGTACATGTGTGTGCACGTGTATGTGTACGTGTATATGTATGTGCATATGTACACGTACGTTTGTGTATCTGAATGTGTATGTGTATATGTATATGTATATGTGTATATGAGTGTGTATATGTATCTGTATATATGTATGTGTATGTGCATATGTATATGAATATATATGTATGTGAATATGTTCGTTTGTGTATTTATGTGTATGTGTATATGTATGTGCGTATGTATGTGTGTACGTGTGTTTATATGTACGTGTTTATATGTATATGTCTGTATGTGTATGTGTATCTGTATGTTTATGTGTATATGTACATGTAGGTGTATGCGTAGGTCTATATGTATGTGTATGTGTATGTCCATATGTGTATGTGTATGTGTTTATATGTATGTCTGTATGTGTGTATGTGTATGTGTATATGTATATGTAGGTGTATGTGTAGGTGTATATGTATGTGTATGTGTATGTCCATATGTGTATGTGTATATGTATATGTAGGTGTATGGGTAGGTGTATATGTATGTGTATGTGTATGTCCATATGTGTATGTGTATATGTATATGTAGGTGTATGTGTAGGTGTATATGTATGTGTATGTGTATGTCCATATGTGTGTATGTGTACATGTACATGTAGGTGTATGCGTAGGTGTATATGTATGTGTATGTGTATGTCCATATGTGTATGTGTATATGTATGTGTATGTGTATGTCCATATGTGTATATGTATATGTAGGTGTATGCATAGGTGTATATGTGTATGTGTATGTCCATATGTGTGTATGTGTACATGTACATGTAGGTGTATGCGTAGGTGTATATGTATGTGTATGTGTATGTCCATATGTGTATATGTATATGTAGGTGTATGCATAGGTGTATATGTGTATGTGTATGTCCATATGTGTCTATGTGTACATGTATATGTAGGTGTAGGTGTATATGTATGTGTATGTCCATATGTGTATATATATCTGGACATGTGTATCTATGTGTATGTGTGTGTAACCCAAGACCAATCTCCAATAGTTTCCCAAAGCCAGGACAGCAAAGCCAGCCCGTAGGGCCAGCCACGCAGACACAGACCTCAAAGCCTGGGCCGCCGGGCCCTCTGGGGTTGGAATGACACATCCCCGGAATGGAATGAGGCTGCCCGTCTCCACGGAAGCCTGTCTACGTCCGCTTCCTGGAGAGGAGATAGGGCGGGCATTCCCGGGCGTCTGACGCGTGCAGCTGGCACCCCTACAGAGACCCCCACACTTGGACCGAATCCCCGACTTATCTCCTCGTCTAGACAGAGGGTCAGGCTTGGCAAGGGGTCGGCTCCGTCCTGCAGATACAGCGGAGGCTGGAGTCTCCGGATTCTTTGACCAGCGGACGGGTGTACAATGGGGAAAATGACTCCCGGCCAGGCAAAGAGCTGCCTTCTTTTAAAAAAAAACCATAAATATATATCTTTATTATACAGGATGTATATGCATATGTATATGAATATGTATATGAATATGTATGTATTCCAAGGCCAATATCCAAGTTTCTTAAAGCCATATAAATATATACATGTATATATGTATATACAAACACGTATCTGTACACATACACACACATATATACACACATATATACATATACACACATATACATATATAGATATATATACACACATAGACACACATATATAGATATATACACACATATATATACATATATAGATATATACACACATATACATATATACACAGACATATATACATATATAGATATACACACACATGTACATATATAGATATATGTACACGTATATACATATATACACACATATATACACATATTGATATATACAAACACATATACACATATATAGATATATACACACACATATATACACATATATAGATATATATACACGTATATACATATATACACATATATACACACATATACACATATATAGATATACACACATATATACACATATATAGATACATATACACATATATACACATATATAGATATATACACACATATATACACATATATAGATATATATACACATATATACACATATATAGATATATGTACACACATATATACACATATACAAATATATACACACATATACACATATATAGATATATATACACATATATACACATATGCACATATATACACACATATATACATATATAGATATACACACATATATACACATATATAGATACATATACACATATATACACATATATATATATACACACATATATACACATATATACATATATACACACACATATATACACATATACAAGTATATACACACATATACACATATATAGATATATATATACACATATACACACATATACACATATATACACACATATATACATATATAGATATACACACACATATATACATATATACACACATATATAGATATACACACACATTTATACATATATAGACATACACACACATATAGATATATACACACACATATACACACACATATACACACACATATACACATATATAGATATATACACACATATATACACATATATAGATATATATACACATATATACACATATATAGATATATGTACACACATATATACACATATACAAATATATACACACACATACACATATATAGATATATATACACATATATACACATATGCACATATATACACACATATATACATATATAGATATACACACATATATACACATATATAGATACATATACACATATATACACATATATAGATATATATACACACATATATACACACATATACACATATATACATATATACACACACATATATACACATATACAAATATATACACACATATACACATATATAGATATATATACACATATATACACACATATACACATATATACACACATATATACATATATAGATATACACACATATATACACATATATAGATACATATACACATATATACACATATATATATATACACACATATATACACATATATACATATATACACACACATATATACACATATACAAGTATATACACACATATACACATATATAGATATATATATACACATATACACACATATACACATATATACACACATATATACATATATAGATATACACACACATATATACATATATACACACATATATAGATATACACACACATTTATACATATATAGACATACACACACATATAGATATATACACACACACATACACACACATATACACACACATTATATACACATATATAGATATATAGACACACACACATAGATATATATTGATATCAGAGAGGAAGGGAGAGGGATGGAGATAAAGAAACATCCATGACGAGAGAGAATCATAGATCAGCCGCCTCCTGCATGCCCCCCACTGGGGTTTGAGCCCACAACCCGGGCCTGTGCCCTTGACCGGGAATCGAACCCGGGACCCTGCATCCCGCAGGCCGACGCTCTACCCACTGGGCCACACCAGCCCGGGCGTGAACTGCCTTCTTGAATCCCAAAGGATACGTTGGATTTCTCTGATGGGGAACTCCCTGCATATTATTGACCTGAAACACTGTTTGCTGAGATCATTACCCACCCCGTCCCCCTCCCCTAAGAGCCACGGATCTACGTTAATCATTATTTCCTGCTCTTTCCTTTGCTGGTAATTATTATTATGTGTGTGTGTGTCTGGTTTTTTCAATTCCCCACGGGACATTTTTGCGTCCTAATGGCCCTACTTCCTTCTGCTCATGAATCTTAAATGACATCATGGGGGCCCTGGCTGGTGTGGCTCAGTGGATGGAGCGTCGGCCTGCGGACTGAAGGGTCCTGGGTTCGATTCCCGGTCAAGGGCATGGACCTGGGTGGCGGGCACATCCCCAGTGGGGGGCGTGCAGGAGGCAGCTGATCGATGTTTCTCTCTCATCGATGTTTCTGACTCTCTCTCCCTCTCCCTTCCTCTCTGTAAAAAATCAATAAAATATATTTTAATATATATATATATCATGATTGTCCAACTGGCATGGCTTAGAGGTTGATCATGAATCTATGAACCAGGAGGTCCTGGGTTCGATTCCCGGTCAAGGGCACAGGCCCGGGTTGCGGGCTACATCCCCAGTAGGGGGCATGCAGGAGGCGGCCGATCCATGATTCTCTCTCATCATGGATGTTTCTCTCCTCCTCTCCCTTTTTCTATCTGAAATCCATGAAGATACATTTTTTAAAATTATCTCCCAGCATTCACTTCTTGTCCGTAGGCACCGTCTCTGACTTAGTAAGAAGTCAGAGAAAGAGCCGAGTGTCTAACGGGTGGAAAATCCTATAGAATCAAAGCCTAATATGCTAAGTGTCTGGTCGACCAGTTGGCCGTTCAACCAATCAAAGTGTCATATGCTAATGAGATGCTAAGGGCTCTCAACCGCTCGCTATGACATGCACTGACCACCAGGGGGCAGAGATTCGACTGGTCGACCAGTCGCTATGATGTGCACTGACCACCAGGGGGCAGAGATTCGACTGGTCGACCAGTCGCTATGATGTGCACTGACCACCAGGGGGCAGACGCTCCCACTGGTAGGTGAGCTTGCTGCTGGGGTCCGGCCAATCGGGACTGAGCGAGACGGGCCAGACACACCCTGGCGCGCCCCCTCTGACCCCTCCCAGGCCCCGATCGTGCACCCATGGGGTCCCTCGGCCTGGCCTGCGCCCTCTCGCCATCCGGGACCCCTCGGGGGATGTCGGGGAGCCTGTTTCGCCCCCATCTCCACAGGCCAGGCCGAGGGACCCCACTGGTGCCCGAACTCGTGCACCGGGGCCTCTGGTAGAAATATACTGAGTCCATGAACTGACTTCTTCTTTGTAAATAAAAAAAAAAAATTCTCCCTGATCCTGTTCATTAAAAGCTTTCATTTCTCATCCGTCCTCCTCGTCTCACAGACATTCTCTCCCTGAAACCAGTGAGTCAGGGGTTCTGGAATTCTCCGAGGGGGAGCTGGAGTCTGGATTCACGGTTTGGCCTCCGTCGCCGACGTCTTAACCACCAAGCAGTCGACACAGTATCATTATATGTGGGGTTTTTTTAAAATTCTTTCTTCTTCTGTTTCTGTTCATATCGGGATCTTGGAGTTCCTTCAACATCTACATAAATGGGAATTTAATTTAATTTAATTTTATTTTATTATTTTATTTTATTATTTTATTTTATTTTATTATTTTATTTATTATTTTATTTTATTTATTTTATTTCATTTATTTTATTTTATTATTTTATTTTATTTCATTTATTTTATTTTATTTTATTTATTTTATTTTGTTTTATTTTATTTTATTCTTTTTTATTTTATTTATTTTATTTCATTTCATTTCATTTATTTTATTTTATTTTATTTTATTTTATTTTATTTTTATTTTACTTTACTTTATTTTATTTTTATTTTATTTTATTTCATTTATTTTATTTTATTTTATTTTATTTTACTTTACTTTATTTTAGTTTATTTTATTTTATTTTATTTTATTTTATTTTATTTTATTTTATTTTACTTTACTTTATTTTATTTTATTTTATTTTATTTTATTTTATTTCATTTATTTTATTTTATTTTATTTTATTTTATTTTATTTTATTTTATTTTACTTTACTTTACTTTATTTTATTTTATTTTATTTTATTTCATTTATTTTATTTTATTTTATTTTATTTTATTTTATTTTATTTTTAGTGTGAAACCCAAATATTTTGCTCCTAATCCTTTTTTCTTTTTCTATTTCCGCTTCCTTCGTAGAGAAGCACGGAAGGAAAGTGAAGATCCTATTTCAGGAGGAAGAGCAACCAGATAGCTCAGTGGTTGAGCATCGACCTAGGAACCAGAAGGTCATGGGTTCGAATCCCGGTCAAGGGCGCAGGCCCGGGTTGTGGGCTCCGTCCCCAGTCGGGGGCGTGCAGGAGGCGGCCGGTCCGTGATTCTCTCTCCCCTCATGGATGTCTCTCTCTCCCTCTCCCTCTCCCTTCCTCTCTGAAATCAATTAAAAATATATTTTTTTAAAAAATTTACCTCGTTTTGGACCCGCCCGGAGAGACCCTCCACCATCATTTGTTGGTCACAAGACCCCTGGGTGATTCATACAGACATGAAGGTTGTAGAAGGATTCCTCAGTTTCCCTGTATTATGGGTTTTCT
>JASKON010000052.1:185000-225000 GCA_036010255.1 Myotis pilosus
CTCTCTCATCATGGATGTTTCTCTCTCTCTCTCCCTCTCCCTTCTTCTCTGAAATCAATGAAAATGTATTAAAAACTAGAGTCCGGGTGCATGAAATTCGTGCACAAGGTGGGGGTCCCTCAGCCCAGCCCTCTTGTATCTGGGAGCCTCGGGTGATGTGTAGGGCATAGCGACTGGTCGACCGGTCGACTGCCCCCTGGTGGTCAGTGCACGTCATAGCGACTGGTCGACCGGTCGACTGTCTGCCCCCTGGTGGTCAGTGCACGTCATAGCGAGCAGTTGGGCGGCCTTAGCATACCATTAGCATATCACGCTTTGATTGGTCGAACGGACAACCAGACCCTTAGCATATTAGGCTTTTATTATATAGGATTAAAAAAATATAAACGTATGCAGAGAAAAAAGACACTGGAACCCCAAAGATCCTGCTTTAGGGGCAGAACTGGGTAAAACACACAAAAGCCACAATCACAGTGGAACGTCGGTTCTCAAACTTAATTCTTGCCGGAAGCCCTTGGCGTGGGGGTGGGGGCAGGCCTGGGCCGGGGCTCTAACCATTGAGCGACACCAGCTAGGCCAGGGTCCCGCTCTCCTGACGTCACCGAACCCCCACCAGCTCCCAGAGGCCCTGCTTCCTAACACCATCTCCCTGGCCGATAGGACGGCATGTAAGCAACGTTTCCGTAAAAATTTCGTCACTTCATTTTTAGAATATCCTGTTGTTCCCTGGCTGGTGTCGCTCAGTGGATAGAGCGTCGGCCTGTGGACCGAAGGGTCCCGGGTTCGATTCCCGTTGAGGGCACGGACCTTGCTTACAGGCTCTATCCCTGGCCTGGGCCCTGGTGGGGGCGCGGGCAGGAGGCAACCCATCGATGTTGCTTCTCTCACAGGGATGTTTCTCTCTGTCTCTCCCTCTCTCTCTGGAAAACATCACCGGAGCCCTGGCCGGTGTGGCTCAGTGGATAGAGTGTCGGCCCGCAGACTGCAGGGTCCCGGGTTCGATTCCCGTCAAGGGCATGGACCTCGGCTGCGTGTCCTCAGGGCGCTGGTTTGGGGGTGCCTGGGGGAGGCCACCCAGCGATCTTTCTCTCTGTCTCTCCCCCTCCTTCCACTCTCTCTAAAAATCGATGGAAAAAATATCCTGGGGTGAGGATGAACAAATGAAATGAAATGAAATGAAATGAAATGAAATGAAATAATAAAATATAATGAAATGAAATAAAATAAAAAAATGAAATAAATAAAAATGAAATAAAATAAATAAAAATAAATTAAATTAAATAAAATAATAAAATAAATTAAAAGTTAAATAAATTAAAATAAAATAAATAAAATAGGATTCCACCCTGAATTGGCTCGAGTCGCGCCAGGCGGCCCGGGACCCCTCGGTTGTCCGTTTCCACTCGCCCCAGCTTCCCCAAAGCTCCCCGAGCCGCCCCCCCCCGCCCCCGCCCCCGCCGCAGGCTCTCCAAACCCGGGAGCCCAAACCCCACCTTTTTGGCGGGAGCAGCTCTGGCACCGGGGCTCCCGCCGGCAGCCAGGAGCCGCCGGAGCGGCGGGGAGGGCGTGGCCACGGGGTTCAGGTTGCTCCGGGGCCTGCAGCTCGGGGTCCTGGGGACGCGGCGGGGGCGGCGGGGCGCGCGCGCCACCGGGATCCCAGGCGCCGCCCGGGGCCACCTCCCTCCCCCCGTTTTGGCGGAGCGCGCCCCCGGCTCCTCTCCCTCCCTTCTCCCCCCAAAGAAAAAGGAAACTTGTCTGCAAAGACGCGCGCCTCCGGGGCGCAGGACGGGGGTCTCTCCAAAGGGCCACCACCCCGTCGCCAAGCCGTGCGCCCTGGGCGCCCGCGCTCCGGCCCGTCGGAGTTGGGGAGACACGCGTGCGCCCACCCGGGGGCGGGGTGGGGGGGACCCCAGGCGCGATGAAGAGGCGAGAGGAGGGCTGAGCGCACGGCCCGCGCGCGCGCGCCCCGACCGTCTCCCCGGGGTGGGGTGGGGCAGGGTGGGGGTGGGCCGAGGCGTGGACTCCGGAGGCTTCTCGGGGGATAAAAAGGGCGCCGTGTGCCGCGTTGGGAAGGGAAACTGGTGGCAACGCGCCCCCCCAGGCCGCCCCGGGACGGACATGGCTCCGGGGGACCCGCGGCGGTGACGCGCGCACCCCCCGCGCGCGCGCTCCGGGCCCCGGTGGATGGTCAGGGCGCACCGTTCCCGCAGGTCGTGGCTTTGGAAGGACAGGTGAGCCCTCGGGTCCCGCGGGGGGAGGTGGGGGCAGGGCGGGTGGTGGCGGGACAAGGGGTGCAGAAAAGTGGGGGGCGGCCCAGGGGAAGACTGGGGGGTGGCGGGTTGGAGAGGGGCTGATGGCCAAGAGGCCCATTGAGTTGTTCCTGGCACAACTTTTTTAAAAATATATATTTTTATTGATTTCAGAGAGAGAGAGAGAGAGAAAGAGAGAGAGAGACATCAGTGATGAGAATCAGGGACCGGCCGCCTCCTGCACGCCCCCTACTGGGCATCGAGCCCGCAACCCGGGCACGTGCCCTTGACCGGGAATCGAACCCGGGACCCTTCGGTCCGCAGGCCGGCGCTCTATCCACTGGGCCACACCGGCCAGGGCTATATTTTTATTTTATTTTAATGAAATCCTCCCTGGAGGATATATTCCCATGGATTTCTTAGAGAGAGTTGGAGAGAGAGAGAGAGGGAGAGACACCTCCATGGGTGGCCCCCTGCACCCACACCCGGACCAGGGCCCTGGGTCCGGGGAGCAGCCTGCCACCGAGGTCCGTGCCCCTTTGACCGGAATCAAACCCGGGACCCTTGGGTCCGCAGGCCGAGGCTCTATCCACTGAACCACACCGGCCGGGGTTGCCTGGCAGGATTTTCGGGGGCTGAAGGGCCAGCTGAGGGTTTGGGGGGTGGTGGGGGGGGGAAGGGCTGAGTGCGCAGGTCCGGTTTGCAAATGCGACCCTTCGCCCTTCCTCCCCCCCAAACCCAGCCCCTCGAGACCTCGCCCCCTGCAGCCCTGGTTCCCGAGGGAAGCCACCGGCAGGACCCCCTAATGAAACCCATTGCGCCCCGGGTTTTGGGGGGCGGGGGCTCCTGCCCAGCTCTTTCCCGGCTCTTGGTGCTCAACCTCTCCCCCTCCCCCTCCCCTCCCCTCCCCTCCCCTCCCTCCCCTCCCCTCCCCTTACCCCTCCCCGTACCCCCGTCCTCCTCCTGTTCCTCTTCCTCCCTCTTCCTCCTCCTCCTCCCCCTTCTTCCCTCTTCCCCCTCCCCTCCCCCGCTCCCCCTCCCCTCCCCTTTATTCCTCCCCATCTCTCCCTCCCTCCTCCTCCTCCTCCTCCCCTTTCTCCCCCTCCCACTTCCTCCTCCCCCTGTTCCTCCTCCCCCTCCCCCTCCGCCCCCCTCTCCTTCCCCTCCCCCCTCCCCCTCTCCTCCTCCTCCTCCTCCTCCCCTTCGCTTGGCAAAGGGGGAGACCCACGGCCCCCGGGTGCGCCCCGCCGAGCCGCGCGGACCCTGCAGAACTCATTACGCGGGAGCCCGGCTTTCTGGTGTCGGGCGGCGCCGGGGGGCGGGGTGGGGGGGACCCGCGAGGCAACCCGAGCCGCCTTCCGGCGAAGCCAGTGTTTCCCGCGCCGCCGGCGGCGGGGCGCGTCCCAGCGGGCGCCCTGGCAGCCGGCCCAGGTCTTGGCTGCACGCCCGCCCGGCCGCCGCTCCAGGTCGCCCGCCCGCCCGTCCGCGCCCCCGGCGTGTGCAGCGCGCAAGGCCTCGCGCTCCCGGAGGGCGCGGGGTTCTGAGGTTTGCCACGCCGCGCCCTGCAGCCTCGCAGGCTCCAGGTGGGGTGAGGGGGTCCCCTTCCCATCCGGGGGACCAGGGTCCCCTGGAGCGAGTGCATTCCGTCTCCAGGGAGGACCAGGGGGGCAGGCAAAGGGACCCCCGCCTGGGCCAGGGCCGCCTGGGGACCCGGGGCGCGAGCTGGGGATGCAGTTTCATGGAATGACATTAGGGGACTATTTTGGGGCGCTATCAAGTCGTTCAAGGGCGAGTGGGAGCTCCCTGCAGCATTTGGGGGGCTTAGTGATTCCACTGCCCTGACAGGTCCTGTGCCCTTAGTGACTGACACCCGGGGACTGAGTTCTGAGCTCGCTGAGTAGGACTGCAACAATGTATCCATAGGTCCGGGTCGCTTAGCAACATCCATGATCCATTGGAGTGTGGCTGCAACAATGTATCCATAGGTCCGGGTCGCTTAGCAATGTCTAGGATACATTGGAGTGTGGCTGCAACAATGTATCCATATGTCCGGGTCGCTTAGCAACATGTATGATACATTGGAGTGCGGCTGCAACAATGTATCCATAGGTCCGGGTCACTTAGCAACATCCATGATACATTGTTGCAGCCTTACTCAGCCAGCGAGCTCAGAACTCTTTGCAATTAAGGAGTTGCATGCATCCTCCGTTATGAGCTACAGGCTCTAGGCCCCTGGTCCCCAAAGTGGGGCACACGACCCCATAGGGGAACGTTTGAATGTTAAGGGGGCCGGAGGGCAATTCAAGAAGGAGTTACCAATAGTGAATTTTTTTTTGCATTTCTCATGGCTCTAGGGGCCTCGCCTACAGTATATAAATCTTTATTGTGACATATTTATAGCATTTCAGTTCTCTCTTCTATGTTTGGAAACTTGATTTGCTATTTTTATTTCCCATCAATCACTTTATATTATTACCAGAGGCCGGATGCATGAAATTCGAGCAAGAGTAGGCCTTCCTTCCACCAGATACCGGCACCGGCTTCCCCTCCGGACTCCTGGCTTCATCCGGAAGGTCGTCCGGAAGGACGTCCGGTCTAATTAGCATATCATGCTTTTATTATTATAGGTGATTATTAACAATGAGTGATTTCTCCCTCAGTATTTCCACTGTCCTTTTCATGATTTCATTTTTTTTCTCTTTCCTGGATGCCATGTTGTCCGCATGAATAGGAGTTCGCTTTTTTGAATAATAAGATCGTTTCTGAAATATCTCTTTTTCTTATTTATTTTATTTTTTTAAATTGATTTTGGAGAGAAAGGGAGAGGGATCGAGGGACGACACACCCATGATGAACCCTGACTGGTGTGGCTCAGTGGATAGAGCGTCGGCCTCCAGACTGAAGGGTCCCGGGTTCGATTCCGGTCAAGGGCCTGTACCTTGGTTGCAGGCACATCCCCAGTGGCGGGCGTGCAGGAGGCAGCTGATCGATGTTTCTCTCTCATCGATGTTTCTAACTCTCCATCCCTCTCCCCTCCTCTCTGTAAAAAAATCAAAATAATATCTTTTTAAAAAAATAGAAAAAAGATCCATGACGAGAGAGGATCGGCCGCCTCCCGCACGCCCCCCAACCGGGAATCAAGCCCACAACCCAGGCAGGTGCCCTCGGCCGGAATCGAACCCGGGACCCTTCAGTTCGCAGGCCGATGCTCTATCCACTGAGCCACACCAGCCAGGGTTGAATAATAAGATTTATATATCGCGGGGGCGGGGGGGAGGGGCGGCAGCGGGATTTTAGAGAGGTTTCGGTGAGGCATGGCCAAAAAAAAAAAGGAAAAAAAATTGGGGAATTATCGGGTGAGATTGTGGCTCAAACACAGAGAAGGCAAAGGCCGGATATCCACGAGAGAGTTAAACAGGGCAAAAAAAATAAAATAAAATAAAAAAGGGCGGGGGGGACATGTGTAATCATTCCAACCACAGAGATACGATAAGATACAGAATTCAATGACTGGCGAGTGTGCACGAGTGGGCGCGTTGTGTCTGGGCGCCAGCCCAGCAGGCGGGTGTAGCTCATAACCAAGGACGCATGCAACTCCCTAAGTGCAAAGAGCTCTGAGCTCGCTGGCTGAGTAAGGCTGCAACAATGTATCCTGGATGTTGCTCAGCGACCCGGACCTATGGATACATTGTTGCAGCCACACTCCAATGTATCCTGGATGTTGCTAAGCGACCCGGACCTATGGATACATTGTTGCAGCCGCACTCCAATGTATCCTGGATGTTGCTAAGCGACCCGGACCTATGGATACATTGTTGCAGCCGCACTCCAATGTATCCTCGATGTTGCTAAGCGACCCGGACCTATGGATACATCGTTGCAGCCACACTCCAACGTATCCTAGATGTTGCTAAGCGACCCGGACATATGGATACATTGTTGCAGCCACACTCCAACGTATCCTAGATGTTGCTAAGCGACCCGGACATATGGATACATTGTTGCAGCCACACTCCAATGTATCCTAGATGTTGCTAAGCGACCCGGACCTATGGATACATTGTTGCAGCCACACTCCAATGTATCATGGATGTTGCTAAGCGACCCGGACCTATGGATACATTGTTGCAGCCACACTCCAATGTATCCTAGATGTTGCTAAGCGACCCGGACCTATGGATACATTGTTGCAGCCACACTCCAATGTATTCTGGATGTTGCTAAGCGACCCGGACCTATGGATACATTGCAGCCGCACTCCAATGTATCCTAGATGTTGCTAAGCGACCCGGATCTATGGATACATTGTTGCAGCCACACTCCAATGTATCATGGATGTTGCTAAGCGACCCGGACCTATGGATACATTGTTCCAGCCACACTCCAATGTATCCTAGATGTTGCTAAGCGACCCGGACCTATGGATACATTGTTGCAGCCACACTCCAATGTATTCTGGATGTTGCTAAGCGACCCGGACCTATGGATACATTGTTGCAGCCACACTCCAATGTATTCTGGATGTTGCTAAGCGACCCGGACCTATGGATACATTGTTGCAGCCACACTCCAATGTATCCTGGATGTTGCTAAGCGACCCGGACCTATGGATACATTGTTGCAGCCGCACTCCAATGTATCCTAGATGTTGCTAAGCGACCCGGACGTATGGATACATTGTTGCAGTCCTACTCAGCCAGCTCAGAACTCAGTCCCCGGGTGTCAGTCACTAAGGGCACAGGACCTGTAAAGGCAGTGGAATCACTAAGCCCCCCAAATGCTGCAGGGAGCTCCCACTCCCCCCTGAACGACTCGATAGCGCCCCAAAGTCGTCCCTTAATGTCTTTCCATGAACCTGCATCCCAGGCCAGTCAGGAAACGCCTCGCTGCGCCGAGCGGGGGCGCTTCTGGTTCCCAGAGCGCAGAGATGGCGCCGCCGGAACTAGTTTGGTGCAAACCCGCTTGCACGTCAGCTCTTAGGGCTGCAAGGTGAGGCCACGAGGGCTTGGGAGACCGGAAACGGGGCTCCTGGCCAGGATGCAACGAGCTAGGGATGTTGGACGCCTCTCACCTGGCTGAGCGGGTGCAGAGTTTGCTATCCGCCAGGAGCGCATGCCCACAGCGCAGGGACCGGGCCGCGCGCTTCCCTATCGCACTTTTTGCTTTCTATGTGAATTGCTTTTTTTTTAAAAAAAAATAAAAAATAAATAAAGACTGCTATTTAGCCCATCCCACCTGGCATGGCTCAGAGGTTGAGCGTCCACCTAGGAGCCAGGAGGTCAGGGTTCGAGTCCCGGTCAGGGCACAGGCCCGGGTTGCAGGCTCGATCCCCAATAGGGGGCGTGTAGGAGGCAGCCAATCCATGTTTCTCTCTCATCATGGACGTTTCTACTAGTTTAATTCCCTCTGCCTTCCTCTCTGAGGTCAATAAAAATACATTTTTTGGCCTTCGGACTGAAGGGTCCCGGGTTCGATTCCGGTCAAGGGCATGTACCTGGGTTGCGGGCACATCCCCAGTAGGAGATGTGCAGGAGGCAGCTGATCGATGTTTCTAACTCTCTATCTCTCTCCCTTCCTCTCTGTAAAAAAAATCAATAAAATATATTTAAAAATATATATATTTTTTTAAAAAGAAAACTACGTTTTGGGCTTTTCGACTCCCAGTATTTTACGCGTCCTGAAAAAAAAATCGATCATGGAAAGTCGGGCAGCTCGAAACCAAGACGCCCCATGCCAGCCACACGAGTCCAACGTACCCAAGGGCCACCTGACAATAACGAAGCGCTTCTGGTTTTGTGGTCTCCCCCCCCCCGGCCCCCTCTTTTTTCCACCCCGCAGGTCGCCAGGGCCCACGCACACCCCGACAAGATGCCACGCCCCCGCGCGCCCTGGCGAGCGCTGTCCGCGGTGCTGATCCTGGCGTGGGCGGCGCCTCCTCCCGCGGCGCGCGCCTGCCCGCACCCCTGCTCCTGCTACGTGCCCACCGAGGTCCACTGCACGTTCCGGTCCTTGGCAGCCGTGCCCGCGGGCATCGCCAGCCACGTGGAGAGGATCAACCTGGGGTCGGTACCGCCTTCTTGGCGCGCGCGCGCGCACGCGGGGCTCCCGGTCTGCGGGTGTATTGGGGACCTATGTGCGTAACTGTGCGTAATTGTGCGTAACTGGGCACCTGTGTTCCTTTAAGTATCGCTCTTCCTAGAATTAGGTGCTTCTGTTTTCTTCTTTTTACATATAATTTATTGCCCTTCCTGGCTGGTTTAACGAAGGATGGAGCCCGGACCTGTGTGCGTAACTGTGCGTAATTGTGCGTAATAATTGTGCGTGATTGTGCGTAACTGGGCGCGTGTGTTCCTTTAAGTATCGCTCTTTCTAGAATTAGATGCTTCTGTTTTCTTCTTTTTACATATAATTTATTGCCCTTCCTGGCTGGTTTAACGAAGGATGGAGGGCGGACCTGTGTGCGTAATTGTGCGTAATAATTGTGCGTAATTGTGCGTAATAATTGTGCGTAACTGGGCACGTGTGTTCCTTTAAGTATCGCCCTTTCTAAAATTAGATGCTTCTGTTTTCTTCTTTCTTACACATTTTTTAATGCCCTTCCTGGTCGGTTTAACGAAGGATGGGGCGCGGACCTATGTGCGTAACTGTGCGTAATAATTGTGCGTGATTGTGCGTAACTGGGCACGTGTGTTCCTTTAAGTATCGCTCTTTCTAGAGTTAGGTGCTTCTGTTTTCTTCTTTTTACATATAATTTATTGCCCTCCCTGGTGTGGCTCAGTGGATAGAGCGTCGGCTTGCAGACCAAAAGGGTCCCGGGTTCGATTCCGGTCCAGGGCACGGACCTCGGTGGCAGGCTCCTCCCCACGTGCAGAAGGCAACCCATAGATATATTTCTCTCACATCGATGTTTCTATCTGTCTTTCCCTCTCTCTGAGAATCAATGGGAAAAGAGCCTCCGGTGAGGATGAAAAAATCAAATATATAAAATAAATAAGATGTAAAAAAAATTATTTTTAATATTTTTCTTTTATTTCTTTTATTATTTTATTTTATTATTCTATTATTTTATTTATTTTATTATTTTATTTTATTTTTTCCTTTTATTTCTTTTATTATTTTCTTTTATTATTTTTTATTTTTTATTCATTTTATTTTTTCTTTTTTCTTTTTTCTTTTTTCTTTTATTGATTTCGTCCCCTGGCTTCTTGTTTGTGCGTGGGGAGTCCCGTCCGTCCGGGGCGGACACGCTCACGGTGTCTTCCTCCGCGTGCTCGGGTTTCAGGTTTAACAGCATCCAGGCCGTGTCGGAGACCTCCTTCGCGGGGCTGACCAAGCTGGAGCTCCTCATGCTCCACGGCAACAACATCCCCAGCATCCCGGACGGGGCGCTCAGGGACCTCGGCTCCCTCCAGGTAACGCCCGCATGGATTTTATTTATTTTATAATTTTATTATTAATTTTATTTTATTATTTTATTGGTCTGTAGGCCAGCGCTCTATTCACTGAGCCAAACCAGGAAGGGCTGTATTTTACTTTATTTTATTTCGTTTCATTTTATTATTTTATTTTATTTATTTTATATATTTATTTTATTAATTTTATTAATTTTAATTTATTACTTTATTTTATTTTATTTCATTTCATTTTATTATTTTATTTTTTATTTTTCATTTATTTTATTATTTTATTTTATTAATTTTAATTTATTACTTTATTTTATTTATTTTATTTTATTTATTTTATTAATTTATTTTATTTATTTTATTTTATTAATTTTAATTTATTACTTTATTTTATTTTATTTCATTTAATTTTATTATTTTATTTTATATTTTTATTTTTTATTTATTTTATTTTATTAATTTATTTTATTTATTTTATTTTATTAATTTTAATTTATTACTTTATTTTATTTATTTTATTTTATTAATTTTAATTTATTACTTTATTTTATTTATTTATTTTATTCATTTATTTTATTGGTCTGCAGGCCATGGCTCTATTCATTGAGGCAAACCAGCAAAGGATGTTTTATTTTATTTTATATTTTATTATATTTTATTTATTATTTTAATTTTATTTTATTATTTTATATTTTCTTTTATTTCTTGTGTTAAATTATTTTACATTTTTTTGTTATTTCTTTTATTATTTTTTCTTTTCTTTTCTGTTTTATTTTATATTTTTTATTTTGTTTTATGTTTTATTTCTTTTATTCTATTTTATTTATTTATTTTTAATTTTTCTTTTATTGATTAAGATATTACAAATGTGTCCTTATCCCCCCATTCTCCCCCCACCCCACCCCTACTCATGCCCTCACCCCCTGGTGTCTGTGTCCATCGCTTGGGCCTGTCCGCACACACACGAGTCCTTGGGTTGCTCTCCCCGCCTCCCCTGCACCCTCCCCGCCTTCCCTCTGAGGTCAGACGGTCTGATCGCTGCTTCTCTGTCTCTGGATCTATTTTTTGGTCATCGGTTTATGTGGTTCGTTATAATCCACAAATGAGTGAGATCCGGGGATATTTACCTTTGACCGACTTATTTCACTAGCAGAATATTTTTCTTTTCTTTTATTATTTTATTTTGTTTTATCTTATTATTGTATTTTTATTTAATTTTATTTTTAACTAGAGGCTCAGTGCACAAAATTCATGCACGGGGAGAGCCCCTAGAGACTGCCGGCTGCCCGCTGGGGCCTCCCTTCCCCCGACTGCATGCCGCTGTATCCAGGTGGGGTACGGCCGGCTTGGGGGAGGGCCCTTGGGCCATTGGCCGGCCGCCCCCACCCCTTGGCCCCCTGATTGAACTCCTGGTCGAACTCCCCGTTAAACTCCCCATGGAGGGGACAATTTGCATATTAGGCTTTTATTATATAGGATGTTCTTATTGATTTTACATAGAGGAAGTGAGAGAGAGAGAGAGAGAGAGAGTTAGAAACATCGATCAGCTGCCTCCTGCACGCCCCCCAATGGGGATGTGCCCACATCCAAGGTCCATGCCCTTGACCGGAATCGAACCCGGGACCCTTCAGTCCACAGGTTGATGCTCTATCCACTGAGCCACACCAGCCAGGGTTGCTTTTAATAAATATATTTTGTATTGATTTCAGAGAGGAAGCGAGAGAGAGAAACATCCATGAGGAGAGAGAATCATGGATCGGCTGCCTCCTGCATGGCCCCCACTGGGGATCGAGCCCAAAACCCGGGCCTGTGCCCTTGACCGGGAATCGAACCCAGGACCTCCTGGTTCACAGATCGACGCTCAACTCCTGAGCCACACCGGCCGGGCTGGTTTTTAAAATTATAAGCAGGCCATATCCAGTTTGGCTCAGTGGGTAGAGAGCATTGACCTGTGGACTGAAGGGTCCCGGGTTCGATTCCGGTCAAGGGCATGTATCTGGGTTGTGGGCTCATCCCCAGTGGGGGGCGTGCAGGAGGCAGCTGATCAATGTTTCTCTCTCATCGATGTTTCTAACTCTCTATCCCTCTCCCTTCCTCTCTGTGAAAAATCAATAAAATATATTAAAATAAAATTAAATTAAATTAAAATAAAATAAAAAAATGAAATAAAATAGAATAAATAAAATAAAATAATAATAAAATAAAATACAATAAAATATAATAAAATAAAATAATAAAATAAATATAATAAAATAATAGAATTGAATTAATAAAATGGAATAAATAAAAAAATAAAATAATAAATTAATAATAAAATAAGATACAATAAAATACAATGAAATATAATAAAATAATTAAATAAAATAAATAAAATAAAAAATAAAATAGGATAAATAAAATAAAATAATAAAATAAAATAATAAAATAGAATAGAATTAATAAAATAGAATTAATAAAATAAAAATAATAAAATAAATAAAATAATAATAAAATAAAATAATAAAATAGAATAAAATAAATAAAATAGAATAAATAAAATAAAATAGAATAAATAAAATAAAATAATAAATTAATAATAAAATAAGATACAATAAGATACAATGAAATATAGTAAAATAAAATAATAAAATAAAATGAAATAATCCGCGGGATTTCCCACCCGCCCGTGTGCCTCCTGTCCCCGCAGGTCTTCAAGTTCAGCTACAACCGGCTGCGCGTCCTGGGCGCCCACACGCTGCGGGGCCTGCGGGGCCTGGTCCGGCTGCACCTGGACCACAACCGGCTGGAGTTCCTGCACCCGCAGGCCTTCCTGGGCCTGACCGCCCTGCGGCTGCTGCACCTGGAGGGCAACCAGCTGGGGCAGCTGCACCCGGGCACCTTCGCCAGCCTGGCCCTGCTTGGCCACTTCCCGCTGTCCCCCGTGCGGCACCTGTACCTGGGGCACAACCAGCTGCGGGCGCTGCCCGCGGGGCTGCTGCGGACCCTGCCGCTGCTCGACAACCTCTACCTGCAGGGCAACCCCTGGGCCTGCGACTGCGAGATGCGCGGGCTCCTGGCCTGGGCGGCCCAGGCCCCAGGTGAGGGGGGAGGCGGGCCCAGGTGGCTGTCCATCTCCCCGGCCCAGGCCCCAGGTGAGGGGGGAGGCGGGTCCAGGTGGCTGTCCATCTCCCCGGCCCAGGCCCCAGGTGAGGGGGGAGGCGGGTCCAGGTGGCTGTCCATCTCCCCGGCCCAGGCCCCAGGTGAGGTGGGGAGGCGGGCCCAGGTGGCTGTCCATCTCCCCGGCCCAGGCCCCAGGTGAGGCGGGGAGGTGGGTACAGGTGGCTGTCCATCTCCCCGGCCCAGGCCCCAGGTGAGGGGGGAGGCGGGTACAGGTGGCTGTCCATCACCCCGGCCCAGGCCCCAGGTGAGGGGGGAGGCGGGCCGGGGTGGGGGGTGGGGACCTTCTGTTATGTGTGATATGCCTTCTCCCTCCGTTCCTTCCTTCCTTCCTTCTTTTCTCTCTTTCTCTTTCTTCATTTTTTATTATTATTATTTTTTTAAATATATTTCATTGATTTCTTACAGAGAGGAAGGGAGAGGGATAGAGAGTGAGAAACATCGATGAGAGAGAAACATCGATCAGCTGCCTCCTGCACGCCCCCCACTGGGGATGTGCCCACAACCCAGGTCCATGCCCTTGACCAGGAATCGAACCCGGGACCCTTGAGTCCGCAGGCCGACGCTCTATCCACTGAGCCACACTGGCTAGGGCTTAATGTAATGTTTTAAGGCGACTTCGCCCTGCACGTGGTATTTTGCAGAAGAGCCACACTCAAGGGGCCAAAGAGCCGCATGTGGCTCGGGAGCCGCGGTTTGCTGACCACCGGTCTAGGGCAAACGAACAAACCTGGATAGTCCCCACGCACTGTGCTCAGCAGATTTAAGGCCAGACAGGAAGGCACAGAGGCAAGGAGAGTGAGGGCTTAGGTCCTCACAGAGACGCCCGCCAGGTGGCACGGCCGTCTAGCAAGTCGTGGCCCCTCACTCACACCCGGTCTCTCTGCTTCTCTGTCGCAGGGATCCTCAAATGCAAGAAAGACAAGGCCTACGAGGGCGGCCAGCTCTGTGCCCTGTGCTCCAGCCCCACAGCGTTGCGTGGACACGAGATCCACACCCTCGACAGCATCCCGTGCGCGCGACCGTCCATCGTGTCCCCCCTGAGGCCCAACGCGACTTTGAGCAGCACCGAGGAGGACCAGGACGAAGATGAGGATGGCGACAACCCGCCGCCCCCTGCGACGGACCCGCCGTCCCCACCGTGGGCCATCTCGCTGAACATGACGGATGAGCACGGCAACACGGTCAGCCTGGCCTGCGAGATCCGGAAGCCGTCGGGCCTGGGCCGGATCCAGCTGAACCAGACCGAGTCCCAGGGCCTGGACGTCAACGCCACGGTCGCCCTGGACCTGGAGTGCCCCATGACGCGGGAGAACTACGAGAAGCTATGGAAGCTCATTGCCTACTATAGCGAGGTGCCCGTCACGCTGCACCGGGAGCCCGCGCCCGGCCCAGACGCCGGGGTCGACACCTACCAGTACAGGCAGGACGCCGACGACGACGCCCTGTACTACACGGGCGTCCGGGCCCGCATCCTGGCCCGGCCGGCGTGGGTCCTGCAGCCGCGAATCGACCTGCAGCTCGACCGCCGACGGAGCACGTCCAAGAAGGTCCTGCTGGCCTACCAGTCTCGGATCTCCCTCACCGTGTCCGGTGCCGACGCCGAACAGTCTCACGGCCGCAGCTGGGTCATGATCGAGCCCGGGCAAGACGTCCGGAGAGCCCAGATGGTCCTCGAAGGGTCTCCGTGCCAGCTCAGCTGCCACGTGAAGGCGTCCGAGAGCCCCTCCATCTCCTGGGTGCTCCCTGATGGCTCTGTGCTGAAGGCGCCCACGGATGACCCAGACGGACGATTCTCCATCCTCACCAGCGGCTGGCTGAGGATAAAATCGACGGAGAGGGCCGACTCGGGCGTCTACCAGTGCGTGGCCCGGGTGACGGATGAGACGGACCGCCTGACGTACTGGGTCCTCGTGCAGCCTCGCACAGTGCGGCCCACGGAGGGACACGCGGTGACTGTCGCCAAGAACCCCGGGGAGCCCCTGGAGCTGCCTTGCCAGGCGCTGGCCGTCCCCGAGGCCCAGCTCAGCTGGATTCTCCCCAACCAGAGGATCGTCCACGAGTTGGCCAACACGTCCCACGCCTACGTCTTGCCCAACGGGACGCTCTCCATCCCCGAGGTCCGCATGGGCGATGGAGGCTACTACCGATGCGTCGCTGTCAACCAACAAGGGGCCGACCAGATCACAGTGGGAGTCACCGTGAGCAGGAAAGGGTCGGGCAGGGCATCCAAAAGGGGCCGACGCCCCGGTGGGAAGGCCCTGGCCAGGCCCAGAGGGGATGTTGTCGAGGACGAAGGGGGCTCGGGCGTCGGCGGGGACGATACCCCGTTGTCGAGCAGGGTCCTGCATCCAAAGGACCGGAGGGCGTTCCTCCACCCGAAGGAGGACCCCAAAACCAAGAAGGGGCGTAGGAAGCCGAAACCCTGGAAGCATTCGGAGAGGGAGCCCGAGACCAACGTCGCTGAGGGGCGCAGGGCCTTCGAGTCCCGACGGAGGGTCAACGTGGCCAGCAAGCAGATCAACCCCGACCACTGGGCGGATATCTTAGCCCGGGTCCGAGGGAGGAACATCCCCAAGGGCACGGGAGGGCCCGAGGCCGCCGTGGAGACCGCCACCACACTGTCCGAGAGTGGAGACGCCACACCCGTCCTGCCCGTCGCGTCTCCTCCCTCGGTGTCCCCGTTGGGGGCCCAGATGACAGCCAGTGCTGAGGAATTCTCGGCAGATGCTCTGTCATTTGGGGAGGAGGAGCCGGTTTCCAGGACCGCTTCGGCCACCACCGGGAGGAGGCTCGACCGAGGCCAGGTTGGCGTCCTTACGGCTGAAGCCAACATGACTGGCTCCCATCTGCAAGAATCCGATGATGGCGATGATGAGTTTTCTACAAAGACCCAGGGTCTACCTCGGATGGCTGTGGACTCCCAGTGGACCGTGGCCACGACAGGGACGTCCGATATGCCTTACGAGTCTTCGACGCCACAGATCTTGGACCTGACATTCGAGGAGTCCACCGGTGACCACGTCCCCACGGACGACTGGTCTACCGCCAATGTCGGCCCCAACATCGCCACGGACGACTGGTCTACCGTACACATGGGGCCCATGCCGGAGCCCACGTCCCCTGAGAATGCGTCTCCCTCGGTGGCCACCTCCTGGGGCCAATCGGACCTCATGCCATCCGTGGACCCAGAATTGGAGACGCGTTCACCATCGGATGAGGATCAGACAGAAGGACAGGCGGCCAGACTCGATGCTCCCACGCCCACCTTGTCCGTGGTTGAGTCCAGGCCATCGGAGCGACCCGGCGATCTCGCAACACGAGGACACAGAGAGGAAGAAACAGGTGTCCCCCAGTTCGTGAGCCGTGGTTTCAGCCCTCAAGGCAGCCCGTGGATCACAACGGGCACGGAGGAGGACTCGGGGAAGCTTCCGGAAGGAGACATGCCGGAGACAGTGCCCACCAGCTCCCGTGGATCCGAGAGGAAGCGTCAGGGCATTGAGTCCGTCGAATCGACCTCGTCGCTTGGCTCCCTAGTTGACGAGGGCACCGTCACCGTCGGCACCATCGCGCCCACCCCGGAGGTCACCTGGCTGTCCGCGCCCACCACTGCTCCCCCTTCCCGTAAAAGGCCCCACGGGAGGAGGAGGCCGCGGCCCCACAGATTCCGGCACCGGCATAAGCCCACCCCACCCTCGACATTCGCCCCCACGGGGACCTTCTCAGCTGGACCCGCTCACGTACCCGGAGCCAAGACCCCCGGGCGAGTGGATGGTTCGCTGGTTCCTACCTCCTGGGGGGAGAGTACGGTTGGGGTCCCCAAACAGGTGGACCCCGTAACCAAGGGGGCCCCACGGAGGAAGCATGGTAGGAGGCCCAACAAACACCGATATGGCACCTCGACAGCCAGCCCCACTGCCTCTGCAACCCAGCCCAGTACGTCTGCGGAAAAGACGCCTACAGATGTTACAACTCCCCATCTGGAAACGGCCCTGGTGTCTACAACCATCTCCCAGAGAACTGGGGACCTTCCTGAGACCACTAGGGCAGCAGAATATCGGACCACCACCCCCAAGTTGCACGTATCTCGCGATGCAGCCCAAGAGACAACGCCAGCCACATACACGCCCGTATCGGACGGAAAAGAGACGGAGAATTCGAGTGTCTACAACGTCCGTGACAACATGAGTGAGTCCGTCATTGGTGTCACATCACCTCCTGGCTTTGGGGTCCCCACCGTGGGAGAAATTAAGACAGAATCCCGTCCTTCTAGCTTCCCAGTAACAGAGAGCTGGACT
The DNA here is from genome assembly GCA_036010255.1 of Myotis pilosus. Classification (NCBI taxonomy): domain Eukaryota; kingdom Metazoa; phylum Chordata; class Mammalia; order Chiroptera; family Vespertilionidae; genus Myotis; species Myotis pilosus. The sequence goes on from JASKON010000052.1 coordinate 202,107, forward strand.
CCACTGAGGACAGCCCCGCCTGGGGGTCTGCAGACAGACACCTCCGTGCCCCCCTCTTTGGAGACCCTCACGCATCCCTCATCCTTTTCCCAAGACTTGGGGGACCTGGATCTCCCCTCTGATGTCCCCTCTTCCCTGGCGCTCTCTACAGAAGGAGACATTGTTGCTTACACTGCTCGGAGCATGGATGTAGAAGTGACTTCACTTTGGGCCGGATCCACCATCCGTGGCCGGGATCCTCACGAAACCACCCTGCCTCCCGCCCATCCGGCAACGCGACCCCAGCATCCCGTCCTCACTCCGGCCCCCGTGGGGGAGTCAGTGACCCCGTTCGCACCCACGAGTCTTGTGGATCCAACCACAACCACCGAGCCCACCCATCTCACCTCAAGCCCGCCACCTCCAACGTCAACGGGTTCTAAGGACCGCGTCTCCCTCAATTCTGTGGGGGGCCCTGAACCCCAAACTGCCCCCGCGAAGAAGGAGGAGGTGACCCAGCACACGTGGTGGCGAGGAAACGAATTGTCCACCCCCTCGCCCCAGAGGGATCCCTTTCACGTCACCCCGAAGCAGGAGGAAGGGAAGGAAGTCTTAGACGAGAGCACAAAGGACATTGTTCTACGCGGCCCCGAGGGTCACCACCATGCCGGTGGGAGAGTCCAAGTTCTCCACCAACCGGCCAGAGCCCCGCCGAGAGGGACAACGAGGCCACCCCACGGGACCACCCAAAGCCCCTTCAGATACCTCGCGACGTTCCAACCCCCTCGTCATGGGACCAACAAGCCAGGCATCACCGCGTACCCTTCGAGGGTTTTGTCAGACAACAAGCCCTGGACGTCGACAACAACGTTCTCCAGCCCGGGCACCGTGGGCCCGTGGCGCACGTCCACGCCTCATCAGGTCACGGACCATGGGATGGACCGATTCCACGGCCACTCCAGAGGGTTTGGGCACAACAGCCTCCCGGATCTGAGAGACCCCGTGGGCCGGCCGCCCAACGCCAGGGTCCCTCATCACTTTGATGGAAGATTCCCTTTCTTCCCCAACCGGACGTTCTCTTTCCCACAGTTGGGCGTCACCCCAAAGATCCAGCCCCCCACTTCTCCCGCCCCAGGGCTGAGAGACAGAGCCATCAACCCGGGTGCCTACAATCGGATCCACACTCAAACCATCACCCACGTGGACTTTGGCCCACCAGCCCCCCCGTCATTGCCCCGTCCGAGGACCGTGTCCCCCCCTTCCACACACGTCCAGAACATCCCCGTGGTCTACCCCACCCGGAACACCATCCCCTACGTGACTTCCCCCGGCCCTCCTTCTGGAAGCTTCCATCCGAGCGGCTCCAAGCTCTTCTCCGCGGGGGGACCGCCGGCGTCCAAATTCTGGACCCTTGGAGAGAAGCCGCAGATCATCACCAAGTCACCCCAGACCGTGACGGTCACGGCCGAGACCGATGTCGCGATCCCGTGCGAGGCCACGGGGAAACCCAAGCCTTTCATCACCTGGACCAAGGTTTCTACAGGTAGGGCGTTGAAGCCGTTGCATTTGTTACAAAAAAATCTTTGCTAGAGGCCCGGTGCACGGATTCGTGCACGGGTGGGGTCCCTCGGCCTGGCCTGCGGGGATCCGGCCGAATCCAGCTCTCCGACATCCCCCGAGGGGTCCCGGATTGCGAGAGGGCGGTTCTCTGGTGACGCACCCTGGAATCGGGCTCCCTCCTCTCTCAGCAGCTCCAGGGTTGAGCGTATGCCCCCTGGTGGTCAGTGCACGTCATAGCTACCGGTCGGAGTGTCTGCCCCCTGGTGGTCAGTGCACGTCATAGCTACCAGTCGGAGTGTCTGCCCCCTGGTGGTCAGTGCACGTCATAGCTACCAGTCGGAGTGTCTGCCCCCTGGTGGTCAGTGCACATCGTAGCTACCGGTCAGACAGTTGTTCAGTTGGACGGTTGCTTAGCCTTTTATATATATAGACTAGCGGCCCGGTTCATGAATTTCATGCACAGGTCGGGTCCCTAGACCTGGCTGGCTGCTGGCTGCCGGCAGCTGGCTGGGGCATTCCTACATTCTGTGCTGCCTCCTGGTGGTCAGCGCATGTCATAGCGAGCAATCCAACTCCTGAGGGGACACTTTGCATATTAGCCTTTTATATATAGAGATAGATTTATTGATTTCAGAGAGGAAGGCAGAGAGAGAGAGAGAGAGAGAGAGAGAGAGAGAGAGAGAGAGAGATTTAGAAACAACCATGATGAGAAAGAATCATGGATCGGCTGCCTCCTGCACGCCCCCTACTGGGGATGGAGCCCACAACCCGGGCATGTGCCCCTGACCGGGAATAGAACCGTGACTTTGTGGTTCATATGTCGATGCTCAACCATTGAGCCATGCCAGCTGGGTGGGTCTCTGTTTCGATAAGACAGCTGATCGAACCTTGGGGGGAACCTCATACCATCCTTGCTCCAGTGGCTCCCAAACATTAGGCGCTGACTAGGAATCGAACCCTGACCTCCTGGTTCATAGGTCAACTTCTTTGATCAGCTCCGCCTTTGATGTCGAACATTTTGTAATGATTTTTTTCCCCTCCTGAGGAATGTTTGCTGAAATTAGCTAATGGGGACGCTGTGGGCTTTTTGTTCTAAAAGGAAGGGAGAGAGAGAGAGAGAGAGAGAGAAACATCCATGATGAGAGAGAATCATGGATCGGCCGCCTCTTGCATGCCCCCTACTGGGGATGGAGCCTGCAACCCAGGCATGTGCCCCTGACCGGGAATCGAACCCTGACCTCCTGGTTCCTAGGTCGACGCTCAACCCCTGAGCCACAGGCCCAGCTCTCATGCATTTTTAATCCACTCGTCTACGGACGGGCACTCGGACTGTTTCCAAATCTTAGCTATTGTCAATGGCATTGCTACGAACATAGGGATGCATATATCCTTTCTGATGGGTGTTTCTGGTTTCTTGGGATATATTCCTAGAAGTGGGATCGCTGGGTCACATGGGAGTTCCATCTTTAGTTTTTTGAGGAAACGCCATCCTCTTCTCCACGGTGGCTGCCCCCGTCTGCCTTCCCACCAGCAGTGCAGGAGGGTTCCCTTCTCTCCGCATCCTCGCCAGCACTGGTCGTTTGTAGATGTGTGGATGGTAGCCAGTCTGACAGGGGTGAGGCGGGACCTCACTGTCGTTTTAATTTCCTTTCTGCTGTGTTATCTATATAATAAAGAGGCGATATGCAAAGTGACTGTCACGCCCTCACAAGATGGCTGCTTACGACCAGGCCAGCTGGGGAGGGCAGTTGGGGGAGACCAGGTCAGCAGAGGGGGATCAGTTAGGGGCAATCAGGCCAGCATGCAGAGGCAGTGAGGGGTGATCAGGCCAGCAGAGAGGGGGCAGTTAGGGGTGACCAAGCAGGCAGGCAGGTGAGCGATTAAGAGCCAGCAGCCCAGGATTGTGAGAGGGATGTCCGACTGCTGGCTTAGGCCCAATCGGACCTAAGCCGGCAGTCGGACATCCCCTGCGGGGTCCCAGGTTGGAGATGGTGCAGGCTGGGCTGAGGGTACCCAGACCCTCCTTACACACCAATTTTGTGCACCGGGCCTCTAGTATTTACATACTCTTGGATATGTACTAGTATTTTACACACACACACACACACACACACACACGAACCATATTAACAGAGTCATTCTCAATGACTATAAAAAAAGTTTCATGCCATTTATGGGAGCTTAGAGGAATCGGCTACCTTCTCATGTGAAAACTGGGCGTATCTGGGATCCTTTTCAGACGGTGCCTGGGCAGCCCGGCTGGTGTGGCTCAGTGGCTGAGCATCGACCTGTGAACCAGGAGGTCACGGTTCGATTCCCGGTCAAGGGCACAGGCCCGGGTTGTGGGCTCCATCCTCAGTAGGGGGCGTGCAGGAGGCGGCCGGTCCATGATTCTCTCTCCTCATCTCTCTCTCTCTCTCTCTCTCTCTCCCTTCCTCTCTAAAAATCAAGAAAAACATATTTTAAAAAAATCTGACTGGTTGGTGTGACTCTATGGTTGAGGGCCGACCCATGAATCAAGAGTTCAGGGTTCGATTCCCGGTCAGTAATAATACAAATATATTTTAAAAGAAAAAAAAAACGCTGGCTGGTGTGGCTCAGTGGATAGAGCCTTGGCCTGTGGACTGAAGGGTCCCGGGTTCGATTCCGGGTCCAGGGCACAGGCCCGGGTGGCGGGCTCCATCCCCAGTAGGGGGCGTGCAGGAGGCGGCCGGTCCATGATTCTCTCTCTTCCTCTCTGTATTCAATAAAAATATACATTTTTTTTTTTAAAAAAGAGAGCTAATTCTTTGGATTCTGACAGTCCCTGGTGTTTCCCTCCCAGGCGCCCTCATGACCCCCAACACCCGCGTCCAGCGCTTCGAGGTCCTGAAGAACGGAACCTTCGTCATCCGCCAGGTCCAAGTCCAGGACCGCGGCCAGTACGTGTGCACCGCCCAGAACCTGCACGGGGTGGACCGGCGCGCGGTTCTCCTCTCGGTGTCGGTCCAGCAGCCCCAGATCCTCGCCTCCCACTATCAGGACGTCACCGTCTACCTGGGCGACACCATCGCCATGGAGTGCCTGGCCAGGGGCACCCCCGCGCCCCAGATCTCCTGGATCTTCCCGGACCGCAGGGTGTGGCACGCCGTGTCCCCCGTGGAGGGCAGGGTCACGCTGCACGAAAACCGCACCCTCTCCATCAAAGAGGCCTCCTTTGCCGACCGCGGCGTGTACAAGTGCGTCGCCAGCAACACGGCGGGCGCGGACAGCCTGGCCATCCGCCTGCACGTGGCCGCCCTGCCCCCCGTGATCCACCAGGAAAAGTGGGAGAACATCTCGCTGCCCCCCGGGCTCAGCGTCCACATCCACTGCAGCGCCAAAGCCGCGCCCCCGCCCGCGGTGCGCTGGGTGCTCCGCGACGGCACCCACATCCGCCCCTCGCAGTTCCTCCGCGGGAACCTCTTCGTCTTCCCCAACGGGACCCTCTACATCCGCAACCTGGCGCCCAAGGACAGCGGGCGCTACGAGTGCGTGGCCGCCAACCTGGTGGGCTCCGCGCGCCGGACGGTGGAGCTGACGGTGCGGCGCGCGGCCCCGGCAGCGGCCAACGCGCGCATCACGGGCACCTCCCCGCAGAGGACCAACGTGCACTACGGGGGGACGCTCCGGCTGGACTGCAGCGCCTCGGGGGACCCCTGGCCGCGCATCCTGTGGAGGCTGCCCTCCAAGCAGATGATCGACACCTTCTTCAGGTACGTGCGCCCCTGGCCCCTGGCGCGCCATCCATCCATCCACCATTGCGCTCCTGCGCGCCATCCATTCATCCACCCACCATTGCGCTCCTGCGTGCTATCCATTCATCCATCCACCATGGCGCTCCTGCCCGCCATCCATCCATCCACCCACCATTGCGCTCCTGCGCGCCATCCATCCACCCACCCACCATTGCGCTCCTGTGTGCTATCCATCCATCCACCATTGCGCTCCTGCGTGCTATCCATTCATCCATCCACCATGGCGCTCCTGCGTGCTATTCATTCATCCATCCACCATGGCGCTCCTGCGCGCCATCCATCCATCCACCCACCATTGCGCCCCTGCGCACCATCCATCCATCCACCCACCATTGCGCCCCTGCGCACCATCCATCCATCCACCCACCATTGCGCCCCTGCGCGCCATCCATCCATCCATCCACCATTGCGCTCCTGCGCGCCATCCATCCATCCACCCACCATTGCGCCCCTGCGCACCATCCATCCATCCACCCACCATTGCGCTCCTGCGCGCCATCCATCCATCCACCCACCATTGCGCTCCTGCGCGCCATCCATCCATCCACCCACCATTGCGCTCCTGCGCGCCATCCATCCATCCACCCACCATTGTGCTCCTGCGTGCTATCCATCCATCCACCATTGCGCTCCTGCGCGCCTCTCCTTTCGCGGATGGAGACAGTCCCATCCGGGACAGGTCTTTTTGGGGCCGTCCTTGGGCAGGATGAAGGCGCACAGGTCTTGCTCCCCGTGTGCGCTGGTTCCGGGGGGACATTCGTTTTTCACACAAGGATGTCTGGTCTTTATAAGCTAGAGTGCCTGTTGGGCCAGCCCCACATAGGTTCTCTCTCTCTCTCTCTCTCTCTCTCTCTCTCTCTCTCCCTCTCTCTCTCTCATTAAACCTAGAATATTTTTCCAATTGATTTTTTTAAAAATATGTTTTTATTGATTTCAGAGAGGAAGGGAGAGGGAGAGATAGAAAATATCAATGATGGGAGAGAATCATTGATCGGCTGCCTCCTGCACGCCCCCCACTGGGGATATGCTTGCAACCAAGGTACATGCCCTTGACCGGAATCGAACCTGGGACCCTTCAGTCCGCAGGCCGACGCTCTATCCACTGAGCTACACCAGCTGGGGCTGTGGGGACGTGCGTGGAGGTGGCGTTGGCCCGCCTGAGGCCACACGGAAACCATTCTACCCGTATCTCTCTCCCCGTAAATCATCCACGGTGACATCTGACTATTTATCTTCCTCGTTTGGGATAATTAAACAACCAATTTAATGAGCGAGAGGCGCCCGGCCCTGGGGACACACGGGGAACGTTTAAACACGCAGATATTGGAACGCCCAGGGGTGTGTGGGCACAGCCATGGCTCACGGTGACTCATTTCATTCTGATTACCATCGGGGCTAGGAGCCTGGGTTTTGTCTTATTTATCTGTTTATTTTACGTTTTAATCATTTTAATCTAAAAGAATTAGCTGGTGTGGCTCAGTGGATAGAGCGTCGGCCTGTGGAATAAAGGGTCCCGGGTTCGAATCCGGTCAAGGGCACAGGCCCGGGTTGGGGGCTTGATCCCCAGTTGGGGGCGTGCAGGAGGCCGCCGATCCATGGTTCTCATCATGGATGTTTTTCTCTCTCTCTCTCTCTCTCCTTCTCTCTGGAATCAATAAAAAATTTTATACACACACACACACACACACATCCTACTATATAAAAAGCCAGGGACCCTTACGACCAAAACCACCAGATGGACAACCAAAATGCAGGCCGCATGGGGCGACCAGGCCGGCAGGGGGGGTAGTGAGGGGCGACCAGGCTGGTGTGGGGCCTAATCCAGCAGTCGGACATCCCCCGAGGGGTCCTGAATTGGAGAGGGTAGAGGTTGGGCTGAGAGGACAATTCATTCCCCCACCCCCACCCCGTGCACGAATTTCATGCACCAGGCCTCTAGTATATATCTGTATATATTTATAGATATCTATAGATATATATATATCTATAGATATATATGTCATTTATTGATTTTAGAGAGAGGAAGGGAGAGAGAGAAACATCAATGATGAGTGAGAATCATTCATTGATCAGCTGCCTCCTGCACACCCCCTACTGGGGGTCGAGCCCACAACCCCGGGCATGTGCCCTTGACCGGGCATCGAATCCATGACCTCTGCTCTGGTGGGCATGGCTCAGGGGATAGAGCGTCGGCCTACAGACCGAAGGGTCCCGGGTTCGATTCCAGTCAAGGGCACATGCCCGGGTTGCAGGCTCCTCCCCGGCCTGGTCCCTCATTCCTCTCCCCCTTCTCTCTCTCTCCCTCCCCCCCAGCTTGGACCCCCGCGTCCGGGTGTACGCCAACGGGACCCTGGTGGTCACCTCGGTCACCGACAGGGACGCGGGCGACTACCTCTGCGTGGCCCGCAACCAGGTGGGCGACGATTTCGTGGTCCTGCGTGTCAACGTGGTCATGCGGCCCGCCAAGATCGAGCAGCGGGAGGCCGATGACCACCGGGTCCTGTATGGCGGGGACCTCAAGGTGGACTGCGTGGCCTCCGGCCTCCCCAACCCCGAGATCTCCTGGAGCCTCCCGGACGGCAGCCTGGTCAACTCCCTCCTGCAGGCGGACGACGGCGGTGCCCGCACCAAACGCTACGTCGTCTTCAACAACGGCACCCTCTACTTCAACGAGGTCGGCCTGCGGGAGGAAGGGGACTACACCTGCGTGGCCGAGAACCAGGTGGGCAAAGACGAGATGACGGTGCGGGTCAAGGTCATGACCGCACCCCCCACCATCAGGAACAAGACCCACGCGGTCGTCCGCGTCCCCTACGGCGACGTGGCCACCGTGGCCTGCGACGCCAAAGGGGAGCCCCCGCCCAAGGTCACCTGGCTGTCCCCCACCAACAAGCTCATCCCCAGCTCCTCAGACAAGTACCAGATCTACCAGGACGGGACCCTCCTCATCCAGAAGGCCCAGCGCTCCGACAGCGGCAACTACACGTGCGTGGCCCGCAACACAGCCGGCGAGGACCGCAAGGGGGTGTGGATCCAGGTCCACGTCCAGGCCCCCAGGATCAACGGGCTCCCCGACGCCCTGACCACGGTGCGCGAGGTGGCCGTGGCCGGGAGCCGCCAGCTCATCGACTGCCGGGCCCAAGGCGTCCCCACCCCCAAGGTCTTCTGGGCGTTCCCCGAGGGCGTCGTCCTGCCCGCGCCGTATTTCGGCAACCGGGTGACCATCCACCGCAACGGGACGCTGGACATCAAGAGCCTGAGGAAGACGGACTCGGTCCAACTGACGTGCATCGGGCGCAACGAGGGCGGCGAGGCGAAGATGACGGTGCAGCTCACCGTCCTGGAGGCCGCGGAGAGGCCAGGGTTCCACGACCCGGTCAACGAGAAGATCGTGGCCACGGCCGGCCACACCATCAGCCTCAACTGCTCGGCCTGGGGCACCCCGACACCCACGCTGGTGTGGGTCCTGCCCAACGGGACCCGGCTCCCCAGCGGCCAGCAGCTGCAACGCTTCTTCCACAAACACGATGGGCGTCTCCACATCAGTGGCCTGTCATCGGCGGACGCGGGCGCCTACCGCTGTGTGGCTCGCAACGCAGCCGGCCACACGGAGCGCCTGGTGGCCCTCAAGGTGGGCGGCCCCCCGTCCCTGCCGCCCCCGCCCCAGGCCCAGAAGCAGTACCGCAACCTGGTGAGCATCGTCCACGGGGAGACCTTGCAGCTCCACTGCGTCCCCCCGGGGGCCCGCCAGGGGACCCGCCAGGCACGCTTCTCCTGGACGCTGCCCAACGGAGCGTCCCTGCAGGGCATCCAGACGCGGGGGCGCACGTCCCTGTGGGACAACGGCACCCTCACCGTGCGGGAGGCGTCCGTGTTCGACCGGGGGACCTACGTGTGCAAGGCGGACACGGAGTCCGGCCCGTCCGTGGTCACCTTCCCCGTCATCGTCATTGCCTACCCGCCCCGGATCACCAGCGAACCCACGCCCGTCATCTACACGCGCCCGGGCGGCACCGTGAAGATGAACTGCATGGCCATGGGGCTCCCCAAAGCCGAGATTGCCTGGGAGCTCCCGGACAGGTCGCACCTGACCGCGGGCACCCAAGCGCGCCTCTACGGGCACAGGTTCCTTCACCCACAGGGGTCCCTGACCATCCAGCAGGTGACACAGAGGGACGCGGGCTTCTACAAGTGCACGGCCAAGAACATCCTGGGCACGGACTCCAAGACGACCTACATCCACGTCTATTAAGACGGGGGAACCACGCCGAGATGGTGTGGCTCCGTGGACGGGGCGTGGGCCTTGCGGACTGGAGGGTCCCGGGTTCGAGGGCCCGGTCAAGGGCACGTGCCCGGATGGCGGGCTCCCATCGCCAGTAGGGAGCGTGCAGGAGGCGGCTGGTCCATGGTTCCCTCTCATCGTTGGATGTTTCTCTCTCTCCCTCCCCTTCTCCCTTCCTGTCTCTCTCTCTCTCTAATCAATAAAAATCTATTTTAAAAAAATAATAAGGAACAGGAGTGGGAGATCGGGGTCCCACCATCATTGGTTAGGGACGTGGAGCAGTTTCATGGGTTTGGAAAGCCATGGGGGGGGGGGGGGGCGGAGTCTACCAGCGATGGCGAACCTATGACACGCGTGTCAGAGGCGACACGCAAACTCATTTCTTGGGTTGAGTTTTCTTGGTTCCGTGGCATTTAAATATATAAAATAAATATCACAAATATACGTCTTTGTTCTACTACGTTTGCAAAGGTCAAAATGATTTCTGTAGGTGACACGGCCCCAGAGTTAAGTGAGGGATTTTCAAAAGGCGGACACGCCGAGCTCCAAAGGTTCGCCATCGCTGGTCTAGAGTTCTAAGACCATTTGGCACCGGGTCAGGGGGGACCCCAAGGTTGGGTGTCTAGTTGGTGGACTTTCTCCCGTGTTTACCGTGAACGTGGTCTCATCCGGCGTGATTTCCACGGGACCTGGGTTGAAAATGGAGATTTCTGCCTGGCCATCGCCCCCCCAGAAACGTCGAGGCGCGTCTGTAGGGTGCCTGAGGGGCATTCGCTGGAATAGAACCGCAGACGGGAACAGTGGCTAATTATCTCCCCCCCCCCCAACCCGCTACCGTTTTTCCGGGAGAACATTCTAGAAGACCGGTGTTACAATTTAGAATGTTCTCAACCTGGGGGCCGCCACCCCTTTGGGGGTCGGACGGCCCTTTCACAGGGGCCGCCTAAGACCGTCGGAAAACGCATCTATCATTGCATATTGTTTCTGTGATGGATCACGACGCTTTAATGATGTTTAATTTGTGATTAATCACGACGCTTTAATGATGTTTAATTTGTCACCAGGAAATTGGGGGTCCCCACAGCATGAGGAGCCGTATGAAAGGGTCGCGGCCTGAGGAAGGTTGAGAACCGCTGGTTTTGAGAACGTCTGTCACTTCCAAACTCCAGTTGGCCCAAGAAAAGAGCTTAGAACCAGAATAATTTAAAAAAATGTTGTTTTTTTAAAAATATATTGATTTTGGAGAGAAAGAGAGAGAGAGAGAGAAACATCCATGATGAGAGCGAATCATGGACCGGCCGCCTCCTGCACGCCCCCGACTGGGGATGGTCCCCAAAACCCGGGGCATGTGCCTTTGACCGGGAATCGAACCCGGGACCTCCTGGTTCCTAGGTCGACGCTCAACCACTGAGCCACACCGGCCAGGCAAAACAATTTTTTTTAAAAAAATGTACAAGTTTCCTACCATACAGCTACCATTTTATTATATAGGCAAGCACTCTTTCCCCCTCCTCCCCCGCCCAAAAATCACTTTTTATATAAATATATTTTATATATATATATATTTTCTTTCTAATTTAGACGGTGAGGCTAGAAAGAACCCTTTCTGTCTCATTAAAAAAGAATAAATTATTGGTCTGGACCAGGCTCGGAGACTTTGGAGCAGGCATGGAAATGCCATTAAGAGATTTCGCGCCCCTCCTTCCCCTGCCCCCCGACTTCCTGCCCCTCGAGACACCCTGATCGCGTGACAGTTCCCGGGGGGCCCCCGGGAGCCGTGGGGACGGAGGGGATATTGGATTTCCTACTTTGTCACGTTTATGGGAAGGCCTCCAGGGGGGGTGGCGGAGAGAGGAAGGAAGGCCAGAACTCAGAATAAACTCAGAGACCCTCAGACAACGAAATGCATTCTCTCCCCCCGGGAATGGGCGGCCACAGAAAAAAAATATAGCCCAGTCCGTATTTCCATGACTGCTTCACTGTGTTGTTGTGTGTGTGTGTGTTTCTTTAAGGTCTAAGACCATGTACATTTGGATAATAAAATGATCTTTTCAAAATCACCGGGCAATGACGACATTGATCTTTTATTTTCAATAGTGGTATTGATTTCAGAGAGAGAGGAAGGGAGAGAGGGAGAGGGAGAGAGAGAAACATCCATGAGGAGAGAGAATCATGGATATCGGCCGCCTCCTGCACGCCCCCTACTGGGGATCGAGCCCGCAACCCGGGCCTGTGTCCTTGACCGGGATTCGAACCCGGGACCTCCTGGCTCCTAGGCCGACGCTCAACCACTGAGCCGCACCAGCCTGGTTGAAGATTATTATTATTATTATTATTATTATTCAGAAAGGGGGAGTCATTGAAACAAAAGAGTGTTTGGTGTCTCACTCGATAATGCATTTATCTGCTGAATATATAGCTGTTCAGACGGCCCTCACTTGTGTAGAGGGTCCCAGGACGGGCCCTGGGAATACCCAAATGTATAGGACACTGGTCCTGCGTGGAGTTCACACTCCATAAACAAGCCCTTTCTCAACATTAACATAGTGACTTTGGGGACTGGGTTGTCCTCTGTGGTGAGTTCTGTCCCGGGCACCGAGCAGCAACCTTAGGGCATGTAGACGTACGAGATGCCAGCATCACCCTCTGTTCTATCAGGTTTCACAAGCAGACGTGGCTGCAGATATTGTCACAGGTATCCCAGGGGGGAAGCGGGGGGGGGGGGGTGTTTACAATGACTCTTAGTTGAGAAGCAATGCCATAGATGATAAATAGATGGATGGGTGGATGGGTGGGTGGATGGATGGATGAAAGGAAGAATGGATAGAGAAAAGGATGCATGAATGAAGGGAAGGATGGATAGATGGATGGTGGATGGATGGATCGATGGTGGATAGATGGATGGTGGATGGATGGATGGATGGGTGGATGGATGGGTGGATGGATGGATGGATGGGTGGTTGGATGGTGGTTGGTGGATGGGTGGATGGATGAATGGATGGTGGATGGATGGATGGATGTTGGATGGGTGGTTGGATGGTGGTTGGATGGTGGATGGTTGGATGGATGGATGGATGGATGGGTGGATGGGTGGGTGGGTGGATGGATGGATGAAAGGAGGAATGGATGGAGAAAAGGATGCATGCATGAAGGGAAGGATGGATAGATGGATGGATGGATGGATGAATGGATGGATAGTGGATGGTGGATGGATGGATGGTGGGTAGATGGATGGTGGATGGATGGGTGAGTGGATGGGTGGTTGGATGGTGGTTGGATGGTGGATGGATGAATGGATGGTGGATGGATGGATGGTGGATAGATGGATGGGTGGATGGATGGGTGAGTGGATGGGTGGTTGGATGGTGGTTGGATGGTGGATGGATGAATGGATGGTGGATGGATGGATGGTGGATGGGTGGTTGAATGGTGGATGGTTGGATGAATGGGTGGATGGTGGATGGATGGGTGGATGGATGAATGAATGGGTGGATGAATGGGTGGATGGATGAATGGATGGGTGGATGGATGGGTGGATGGATGAATGGATGGGTGGATGGATGGGTGGATGGATGAATGGATGGATGGATGGATGAATGGATGGTGGATGGATGGATGGATGGATGGATGGGTGGATGGATGAATGGATGGTGGATAGATGGATGGATGGGTGGATGGATGGTGGATAGATGGATGGATGGTGGATGGGTGGATGGATGGATGAATGGATGGTGGATGGATGGATGGATGGGTGGATGGATGGTGGATGGATGGATGGATGGTGGATGGGTGGATGGATGGATGAATGGATGGTGGATGGATGGATGGATGGATGGATGGGAGGATGGATGGATGGATGGTGGATATATGGGTGGATGTGTGTGATGGATGGATGGATGGGTGGATGGATGGATGGATGGTGGATAGATGGATGGATGGGTGGATGGATGGTGGATGGATGGATGGATGGTGGATGGGTGGATGGATGGATGAATGGATGGTGGATGGATGGATGGATGGGTGGATGGATGGTGGATGGATGGATGGATGGTGGATGGGTGGATGGATGGATGAATGGATGGTGGATGGATGGATGGATGGATGGTTGGGTGGATGGATGGATGGATGGTGGATATATGTGTGGATGTGTGGATGGATGGATGGATGGTGGATAGATGGGTGGTTGAATGGTGGATGGTTGGATGAATGGGTGGATGGATGAATGAATGGGTGGATGAATGGGTGGATGGATGAATGAATGGGTGGATGAATGGGTGGATGGATGAATGGATGGGTGGATGGATGGGTGGATGGATGAATGGATGGTGGATAGATGGATGGATGGGTGGATGGATGGATGGATGGTGGATAGATGGGTGGTTGAATGGTGGATGGTTGGATGAATGGGTGGATGGATGAATGAATGGGTGGATGAATGGGTGGATGGATGAATGGATGGGTGGATGGATGGGTGGATGGGTGGATGGGTGGATGGATGGTGAATGGCCAGGCAGGAAGAGACAGTAGGAGAGAGGAACCGCACCCCCAGCAACAATAACATTACAAGGAGCCCGGCCGGTGTGGCTCAGTGGTTAAGCACCGATCTATGAACCAGGAGGTCCCGGGTTCAAATCCTGGTCAAGGGCACAGGCCTGGGTTGCGGGCTCCATCCCCAGTAGGGGGCGTGCAGGAGGCAGCCAATCAATGACTCTCTCTCATCATTGATGTTTCTATCTCTCTCTCCCTCTCCCTTCCTCTCTGAAATAAATAAATATATATATATTTAAAATTTTTAAGATAAATTTTATAAGTTAAAAGAAAGAAAATAATTTAAGAAAACAAAACAGAAAACCCAAGAGATTCATGCAGTCCTCTTTATTATTTCACATTGTCTAAGCTTTTTTGGGGCAATTTGTCCGAATAATTCAGCGATCTACTTCCTGGCGTTGGCGTGTCAGAGCCGTGGGAGGGACTTGGCTCCGACCGACCGACCGTTCGGACAAATTATGTGTCAAAAGCCCTTTTCTCTCCTCTTCTCTCTGGACGGGGCCAGGAGGCCGGGGCGTTTTTAAATAAACAGTGAAAGGGCGAGATTTCAAGACCTATTTCGGGACGACCAGGGATGCCTTGCTGATTCCGCAGAAGGCGGCCTCGGACCAGCCAGGGTTGAACGGAAGAAGAATAATATTTAAAAGTCATAATCATTAATAATAACCAGCGAGGCTGTCTTTCCTACGGAAAATGCTGCATTTTTTTTGCACGTTTCAACGTCAATGGGGGAATCACACTGACATTCTTTTGGGAGAAACGGAAGATGTGTATGAATGGCCACCCACCCAGAGGAGACATTGGTCAAAAATAATAATGATTAATAATAATAATAATAATTGCCCTGACCGGTGTGGCTCAGTGGATAGAGCGTCGGCCTGCGGACTGAAGGGTCCCGGGTTCGAATCCCGGCCAAGGGCATGGACCTGGGTGGCGGGCACATCCCCAGTGGGGGGCGTGCAGGAGGCAGCTGATCGATGTTTCTCTCTCATCGATGTTTCTGACTCTATCCCTCTCCCTTCCTCTCTGTCAAAAATCAATAAAATTATTATTTTAAAAAAATAATAAAGCTAATAGGGCCTTTGGAGAGAGAAAGACCAAGTTTCTAATGTTTTCAGATTGGTTTTTAGAGAGAGCGGAAGGGAGAGGGAGAGACAGAGAGAAACATCGATGAGAGAGAGACACATCGATGGGCCGCCTCCTGCACGCCCCCTACTGGGGATCAAGCCCGCAACCCGGGCCTGTGCCCTTGACAGGGAATCGAACCCGGGACCCTTCAGTCTGCAGGCAGATGATGCTCCATCCGCTGAGCCACACCGGCCGGGGCCCACCCTTAATTCATTCTTGGGATGAATGTTATAAAGAAGAAAATTTGGAAACACGGAAAAGACCGTGAATTGGCGAGGATTAATTTTCCAAGCCTTTTCCTCAAAGACGGATGCCCCCCCCAAAATGGTTAGATGTCGAGGTCGTGCCCACCAACCTGCCTACGAGATGCACAATTCGGTCCTCTTTACAGACCAAACCCCACGGGTTCAAACCAACTTGATCTGCTGTCTCACCAACGTGATTTGCATATGCCCGTGCCCAATTTGCATACGGCTGCATAACAAGGTCTGATTTGCATCTAGCCATGAATAAAACTGTTTTCGGAGAAATGGATGGGTGGCATTTCCATGTTGTTGCCCGGCCGGTGTGGCTCAATAGTTGAGCGTCAACCTAGGAACCAGGAGGTCACGGGTTCGAATTCCGGTCAAGGGCACAGGCCCGGGTTGGGGGCTCCATCCCCTGTCGGGGGCGTGCAGGAGGCGGCCGGTCCATGATTCTCTCTCATCATCGATGTTTCTCTCTCTCTCTCTCTCTCCCTCTCCCTTCCTCTCTGAAATCAATAATATTTTTTAAAACCTCTAGACAGTTTAGCTCAGTGGATAGAGCGTCAGCCTGCAGACCAAAGGGTCCCGGGTTCGATTCCCAGTCAAGGGCTTGTACCTCGGTTGCAGGCTCCTCCCCGGCTTGGGCCTTGGTCAACACACGTGCAGGAGGCAACCGATCGCTGTGTTTCTCTCACCTTGATGTCTCCCTGTCTCTCTGTCTCTCCCCCTCCCTTCCACTGTCTCTAAAAATCAACGGAAAAATATCCTTGGGTGACGATTAGAAAAGAAATAAGTGAAAATTAAAAACACACACTGTTATAAGAGCTACTGGAGGCCCAGAGCACGCGTTGGTGCACCGGTGGGGTCCCTCGGCCTGGCCTGCACCCTCTCGCAATCTGGGACCCCTCAGGGGATGTCAGAGAGCTGGTTTTGGCCCAATCCCCACAGGCCAGGCCTAGGGACCCCACCATGCACGGGGCCTCTAACATGCATATAAGATCTTTGGTTAATCTCTTCCCGCCCTCCCCACTTCCCCCCTCCCTCTGAGATCCATCAGTCTGTTCCATGTTTCCATGTCTCTGTTTTGAGCGTCTTCCCCTGGTGGTCAGTGTACGTCATAGCTACCGGTCGAACGGTCGGACACTTAGCATATCAGCCGTTTATATATATAATAGAGGCCCGGTGCACGAAATTCATGCACGGGGTGGGGGGAGGAAGAGGTCCCTCAGCCCAGCCTGCATTGACGCCAGTGTCCCTCCATGCGGCCGGAGCTCCTCCCCTCCCCTCCCCTCCCTCCACACAGCCAGGGCGCGAATGCTGGACTCACGTTGCCTGGGCAACACCACCAGCATCCTGCCCCGGCCTCTATGGTCGCCTCCACCTTTGTTGCCAAGTGACAGTTAATTTACGTACTGCTCTTTTATTAGGTAGGATATAGATTACCCTATTATATGCACACGCTATACAATGTTTGATCCTATCTCGTCGGACATCAGTTTTTTTCTTTCATATATTTTATTGATTTTTTTTTTACAGAGAGGAAGGGAGAGGGATAGAGAGTTAGAAACATTGAAGAGAGGGAAACATCGATCAGCTGCCTCCTGCACACCCCCCACTGGGGATGTGCCCGCAACCAAGGTCCGTGCCCTTGACCGGAACCGAACCCGGGACCCTTCAGTCCGCAGGCTGACGCTCTAGCCACTGAGCCAAACTGGTAAGGGCCAGACATCATTCCCCACTCCCCACATATTTTGGCCATCCCTGCAAACAATCTCCCATAAATCTCTGAAATTCTAAGATGCAGAATTGTTACAGGGGAAGGGCGTGGACATATGTAAGGGTTTTGCCAAATATTCAGAAAATGTTCTCCGAAAAGGAATTCCAATTTCTACCCGCCGCATGCTGGCCTATGACAGTCCTATTTCTTCACATTCTGTGCCCAAGGGTTGTTATCATTGCGACAACTCCTCATTTGTTAACTGAATGTTCTTTCTGTCTCCCGGGCTGTTTCGTTAGTAGCCAAACGGCGTATTTTGCCATGTCACCCGGGAATGTTATGTATTAGCTTGTTGCCGCATTTCTGTGGCCCTGTTTAGAGTTTGTGTTTTTGAGTAATAAGGGTCATTCACATAACAAGGCATTAACACGTCGTAAATAGAGCAAATACATGACAAGGCATTCATATTTGTCCTAAACACACCAAGGACTTTTCGTTTTGTTTTGTTAACAGTCTTCATTTTTTTCCTTCCAATCTGTTTATACAACCTCATTTTCCTTTCTTTGGTTTTTTTATTTTATTTTATTTTTTTGGAGCTACAAACATTTCTAAATTGTCGGTAGCTGTATCTATGTTTTTTTCTTTTTATCACACTTTTTAAAAATATGTTTTTATTGATTTTTATTTTTTAAATATATTTTTATTGATTTCAAAGTGGAAGGAAGAGGGGGAGAGAGAGAGATAGAAACATCAGTGATGACATTCATCCATCCGTTGCCTCCTGCTCGCCTCCTATTGGGGATCTAGCCTGAAACATGGACATGTGCCCTTGACGGGCATGGAACCTGGGACCCTGCAGTGTGCAGGTCGAGGCTCTATCCACTGAGCCAAACCAGCTAGGGCTGTTTACATTGATTTTTAGAAAGAGAGGAAGGGAGAGGGAGAGAGAGAGAAAACCAAAAAGCCAAAAACATGGGCTTGGAAGGAAATGCTACATGCAGTCCTGGGGGTCCACAGATATTAGCTGTTGTCCTTTGTCCTCAGGTGATAAGATGATGAGGGTGAGATGATGTGGGTGAGATGATGTGGGTGAGATGATGTGGGTGAGGCGATGTGGGTGAGATGATGTGGGTGAGATGATGTGGGCGAGATGATGTGGGTGAGACGATGTGGGTGAGATGATGTGGGTGAGATGATGTGGGTGAGATGATGTGGGTGAGATGATGTGGGCGAGATGATGTGGGTGAGATGGTGTGGACGAGATGATGTGGGTGAGATGATGTGGGTGAGATGATGTGGGTGAGATGATGTGGGTGAGACGATGTGGGTGAGACGATGTGGACGAGATGATGTGGGCGAGACGATGTGGGCGAGATGATGTGGACGAGGTGATGTGGATGAGATGATGTGGACGAGACGATGTGGGCGAGATGATGTGGACGAGATGATGTGGGTGAGATGATGTGGGTGTGAAGATGTGGGTGAGATGATGTGGGTGAGAAGATGTGGGTGAGATGATGTGGGTGAGATGATGTGGGTGAGACGATGTGGACGAGATGATGTGGGTGAGGCGATGTGGGTGAGATGATGTGGGTGAGATGATGTGGGCGAGATGATGTGGGTGAGACGATGTGGACGAGACGATGTGGGTGAGACGATGTGGGTGAGACGATGTGGGTGAGACGATGTGGGTGAGACGATGTGGGTGAGACGATGTGGGCGAGACGATGTGCACGAGACGATGTGCGCGAGACGATGTGCGCGAGACGATGTGCGCGAGACGATGTGGGCGAGATGATGTGGGCGAGATGATGTGGGTGAGATGATGTGGACGAGATGATGTGGGCGAGATGATGTGGGCGAGATGATGTGGGTGAGACGATGTGGGTGAGACAATGTGGGCGAGACGATGTGGATGAGATGATGTGGAGGAGATGATGTGGGTGAGATGATGTGGGTGAGACGATGTGGGCGAGACGATGTGGGCGAGATGATGTGGGCGAGATGATGTGGGCGAGATGATGTGGGCGAGATGGATGTGGAGGAGATGATGTGGGTGAGACGATGTGGGCGAGATGATGTGGGCGAGATGATGTGGGCGAGATGATGTGGGCGAGATGGATGTGGGTGAGATGATGTGGGTGAGATGATGTGGGCGAGATGGATGTGGAGGAGATGATGTGGACGAGATGATGTGGGTGAGACGATGTGGGTGAGACGATGTGGGCGAGACGATGTGGGCGAGATGATGTGGGCGAGATGATGTGGGCGAGATGATGTGGGTGAGATGGATGTGGGCGAGATGATGTGGATGAGATGATGTGGAGGAGATGATGTGGGTGAGATGATGTGGGTGAGATGATGTTTTGACTCCTGGTGGGTCAGCCTGACCCTGGATATCTGGTCTGTTTGCTGGATTCACAGCTGAGTCACCACCCCCACCGCCTCCCACAGGCCTTGCAAAGGAAACTTCAGACAAACTCAACCCCCTCTTCCCATATGAAATACTTAGCTCGCTCTTCACATAAGTACATGTGTTCTAAGATTTAAAATGACAGGATTACAGATTAATTTAGGTCCTCTCTCTATCAGATTTTCAAGTGCCTGAATCACTTCCAGATAGTTCATTCTCTCCTAGCCTCACAGGGCTCCGTGGAGAACAAGAGTAATGAGTTCCAAGCTGCTTGGAAAGAAACACAAGAAAAAATGTAACTTGGAATAATTGAGATTCTCTCACTTCCCACCCAAATTTTGTGTGTGTGTGTGTGTTTAGTTATTTTTAAAAATGTTTTTTATTGATATTTTTAGAGGGAGAGGAAGGGAGAGAGACAGAAACATCGACAAGAAACATCGACAAGAAACATCGACAAGAAACATTGACAAGAAACATCGACAAGAAACATTGACAAGAAACATCGACAAGAAACATCGACAAGAAACATTGACAAGAAACATCGACAAGAAACATCGACAAGAAACATCTATCAGCTGCTGCCTCCTGCATTCTCTTTACTGGGAATCGAGCCTGCAACCAGGGCATGTGCCCCGACCGGGAATTGAACCAGCAACCTCTTGGTTTATGGGGTCGATGCTCAACCACTGAGCCACACCAGCTGGGCTGCGGTGTTTACTCCCGGCACTTGCCAACTTTTTCTCTTCCCGGACTCTCTCGTGTTTATACGCAGCCCACGGTAGCAGCCAGCTGTAGTGTGCCCGGGGCTGTTTCTGTTAGTTTTGGTTGACAGACGTGCGGCCTTTATTGGGTTTGCTGTTACAACGCTTGGTGAGAGAGAGACCACGCCAAAGGTTTACCCATTGGGTGGGTTTCCGTTCGAGATTCCTTTTTCATTCTTAGCTGCAGCGTTCCGAAGGGAGTCAACCTTCCCATGAATTCTTTTATTAAAAAAATATGCTTTTATTGATTTCCAAGAGGAAGGGAGGCGGAGAGAGAGACATAGAAACATCCACGATGAGAGAGAATCATGGATCGGCCGCCTCCTGCACGCCCCCTACTGGGGATGGAGCCCGCAACCTGGGGATGTGCCCTTGAGCGGGAATCGAACCCGGGACCTCCTGGTTCACAGGTCGTCGCTCAACCACTGAGCCACGCTGGCTGGACAAGTTTAACATTTTTTTTTTTTTGACTTTTGGATATGAATGAAGACACACACATTAGGAAGCTGGAGATACCAGTGCTAAAATCAAACCGTAATGGGTACAAAGAGCCCGTGGAAGACCTGGGGCCACACATAGAGGAGGGAGACCGAGGACTCGGATTTAAAGATCTCATTACCCCAACCCTAAGCATGCAGTGGGTCAGTGAGAATTTATTCGCCTCCCATAAAAGCTTTGTGATGGGTCCAAATTAAGGCAATAAAATGCCAACCATGGAAACCAGCCTGGCCCTGGCAGGTGTGGTTCAGTGGATAGAGTGTCAGCCTGTGGACTGAAGGGTCCTGGGTTTGATTCCGGTCAAGGGCATGTACCTGGGTTGCGGGCTTGATCCCTAGTTGGGGATGTGCAGGAGGCAGCTGATCCATGATTCTGTCTCATCATGGATGTTTCTCTCTCTCCCTCTCCCGTCCTCTCTCTGAAATCAATAAAAACATGTTTTTTAGAAAAGCATTTATGGCCCTAACTGGTGTTGCTCAGTGGATAGAGCATTGGCCTGTGGACTGAAGGGTCCCGGGTTCGATTCCGGTCAAGGGCATGGACCTTGGTTGCGAGCACATCCCCAGTGGGGGGCGTACAGGAGGCAGCTGATCTATGTTTCTCTCTCATCAATGTTTCTGACTATCTCTCTCCCTTCCTCTCTGTAAAAAAATCAATAAAATATATATATATATATATATTTTAAAAAGCATTTATGCCCAGCCCATGTGGCTCAATGGTTGAGCGTCGACCTATGAACCAGGAGGTCACGGTTCGATTCCTGGTCAGGGCACATGCCCAGTTGCAGGCTCGATCCCCAGTGGGGGGCCTGCAGGAGTCAGCCAATCCATGATTCTCTCTCACCACTGATGTTTCTATCTTCCTGTACCCATCCCTTCCTCTCTGAAATCAACAAAAATATATCCTATGTAATAAAAGGGCAGCCATGTAATGGCATAAGGACTGGAACTATGGATCGACTAGTCGCTATGAGGTGCATTGAGCACCTCTCAGTCCCTCCCCCCATCCTGCAGGCTCCAATCACTGGACGGCCAATGGGGACCCATGGGGAATGGGGGAGGGTGGCAGCGGGGTGGGACTGGGAGCTGGCGAGTGGGCGGAAGACATTCCTGATCACAGGCCAGGCCGACGGACCCTATCTGTGCCCAGTCACTCTGAATTTCCCGTAGGGCACCCTGTCTCTCTCCTTTTCGGCAGGTTCCAGACGCCATCGGACAACAGGATCCGAAAATGCCTGTCAAGACTGCTCAGTTACAGCTCATGAGGCCCAGGTGATGGATTCTCAGCATCACCAAGGAGTCAGGATCTTATGTGTGCCAACCAGAGGACCAGAACGTAGCCATGAGCCCAGGAAAACAAACCCTCTCATCCTATTCACGGAATTGCCATTTCTGGGGCAAAACTTGGTTTTATTGGGGCAAGAAAGTCTTCCCTCTTTGAATGGCATTGCATCATTTCAAAACCATCCATCCATTTCATAATCCATGCATCCATCCGTTCAGAATTCATCCATCCATCCATCCATCCATCCATCCATCCATCCATCTCTCCAACCATCCATCTATCCACTATGTATCCATCCATCCATCCACCATCCATCCACCATCCATCCATCCACCATCCATCCATCCATCCACCATCCATCCAACCATCCATCCATGCATCCATCCACTATCCATCCATCCATCCATCCATCCATCCACCATCCACTATCCATCCATCCATCCACCATCCATACATCTATTCACCCACCATCCATCCATCCACCATCCACTATCCATCCATCCATCCACCATCCATACATCTATTCACCCACCATCCATCCATCCATCCATCCATCTATCCATCCATCCACCATCCACTATCCATCCACCATCCACCATCCATCCATCCATCCATCCATCCGTCCATCCACCCACCCACCATCTATCCATCCATTCATCCATCCACCATCCATCCATCTATTCTTTCATCCATCCATCCATCC
>JASKON010000052.1:232500-275000 GCA_036010255.1 Myotis pilosus
GGGGAGGTCAGTGGGGGGGGAAAGGGGACATATGTTATACTTTCAACAATAAAGATTAAACAGTAAAACAAGCCCTGGCCATTTTTATTTATAGATAGATGATAGGTATGGATAGAGATGGATGACAGGCTGGACAAAGAGATGGCAGAGGGAATAAATCGAGTTATTTCAGCTCCATTCCAGTCAAGGGCATGTATCTATCTATCTATCTATCTATCTATCTATCTATCTATCTATCTATCTATCATCTATCTATCTATCTATCTATCTATCTATCTATCTATCTATCTATCCATCTGTCTGTCTGTCTGTCTATCATCTATTACCTGTCTATCTATCTATCTATCTATCTATCTATCTATCTATCTATCTATCTATCATCTATCTATCTATCTATCATCTATCTATCTACCCATCCATTCTATCATCTATCATCTATATCTATCTATCATCTATCTATCTATCTATCTATCTATCTATCTATCTATCTATCTATCTATCTATCTATCCATCTGTCTGTCTGTCTATCATCTATCTATCTACTATCTATCTATCTATCTACTATCTATCTATCTATCTATCTATCTATCTATCTATCCATCTGTCGGTCTGTCTGTCTATCATCTATCTATCTATCTATCTATCTATCTATCTATCTATCTATCCATCATCTATCATCTACTATCTATCTTTCATCTATCTATCTATGTATCTATCTATCTATCTATCTATCTATCTTTCATCTATCTATCATCTATCTATCTATCTATCTATCTATCTATCTATCATCTATCTATCTATCTCTCTATCTATCATCTATCTTCTATATCTATCTATCTATCTATCTATCTATCTATCATCTATCTATCTATCTATCTATCTATCTATCTATCTATCTATCCATCCATCCATGCAGGAGGCAGGCGGTCCATGATTCTCTCTCATCATTAATGGGTGTTTTTTTTCTCTCTCTCTCTCTCTCTCTCCCTTCCTCTCTGAAATCAATATAATTTTTTTTTGAAGAGTTGCTTGCAGAAGAGCTTGCCTACCCATGACCAGCTACCCCTCGACCAGCCTTGGAACCTCGAACCCCGAGCCAGGCTTGCAAACTCAGCCTCCCCACTGGGCAGCCAACCGGCTGAATGGACGCCGTCCAGTTCTCAAAAGACTCCTCCTGCCCTGGCCGGTGTGGCTCAGCGGATAGAGCGTCGGCCTGCGGACTCAAGGGTCCCGGGTTCGAATCCTGGCCAAGGGCATGTACCTGGGTGGCGGGCACATCCCCAGTGGGGGGCGTGCAGGAGGCAGCTGATCGATGTTTCTCTCTCATCGATGTTTCTAACTCTCTATCCCTCTCCCTTCCTCTCTGTAAATATATCAATAATATATATATATATATTTTTTTTTTAAAAAAAAGATGCTTTCTTTTGGGGGAGGGTCCCGGGAAGGGACACGGCCTCCCGCGTCGCCCTGGTCTCGGTCGGCCGAACCTGATTTCGGGGCTGTTTGCACTGGCTGCCTGTCAGGGGAGTTTGTTTATGGAAACGTCCGGGCCATTTCCTGGACAGTTATTTCAGCTGGAAAACGAGGTCACAGCCTGGAGTCCCGCGGTGGCCTCTACCCAGAGGCCAGGTGGTGGGGAAATCCTGGGAAGATTTGGGGAGTTTTGGGGCGTTTTATTTTTTTTTTAAGTTTGGTTATTTTTTCTGCTAGAGGCCCGGTGCATGCAATACGCACACAGGTAAGGGTCCGGAGGCCTGGCCGGCCATCGGGGCGCATTTGTGGGGTGACCAGGCAGGGCAATCGGGGACCCCCACTGGCACCTGCCTTGGCTGGTCTGAGGCCTCTGTGCTGGGGGCAGCTCCTGCCTTGAGCATCTGGCCCCCTGGTGGTCAGTGCACGTCATAGCGACTGGTCGACCGGTCGACTGTCTGCCCCCTGGTGGTCAGTGCACATCATAGCGACTGGTTGACCCGTCGACTGTCTGCCTCCTGGTGGTCAGTGCACGTCATAGCGACTGGTCGACTGTCTGCCCCCTGGTGGTCAGTGCACGTCATAGCGACTGGTCGACTGTCTGCCCCCTGATGGTCAGTGCACGTCATAGCGACCGGTCGACTGTCTGCCCCCTGGTGGTCAGTGCACGTCATAGCGACTGGTCGGCCGGTCGACTGTCTGCGCCCTGGTGGTCAGTGCACATCATAGCGACTGGTCGACCGATCGACTGCCCCCTGGTGGTCAGTGCACGTCATAGCGACTGGTCGACCGGTCGACTGTCTGCCCCCTGGTGGTCAGTGCACGTCGTAGCGACTGGTTGACTGGTCGACTGTCTGCCCCCTGGTGGTCAGTGCCCGTCATAGCGACCGGACGTCCCACCATTCGGTCGAGTTGCATATGAGCCTTTTAATGGATTGCTTTTTAGAGAGAGAGAAAGAGAGAGAGAGAGGGAAACATCGATGTGAGAGAGACACCTCGAGGGGTGGCCTCCTGCACGCACCCCGACCGGGGCCAGGGCCGGGGAGGAGGAGCCCGCCACCCAGGTCCGTGCCCTTGACCGGGAATCAAACCCGGGACCCTTCTGTCTGCAGGCCGACGCTCTAACCACTGAGCCGCACTGGCCAGGGCTCTGTTTTTTTTTAATTTCTATTTATTCTTGAAAGTCATTACAGATGTCACTTTTTTTTTTGTTTTTCTCCTCCTCCTCCTCCCCCCCTCCTCTGGGGGAAGAGACAGAGCCAGCTGTTACGAGAAGGCAGCTTTGCTCTCTCTGCACAGCTGCTCTGATCTCCATCCAGGAGAATGAGCTCATTGGAGGGGGGCGGGGGGTGAGGGGAGCCCGTTGGGATCATCCAGCCGGAGAGGCAATGGGCAGAACCCCCCTTTATGTGTCTCCGACGTCTGCATGGCCTTCCCCATGGGCTCCCCTTGCAGGAAGGGGGAGGGGTGGGTGGGCATCCATTGGCCCTCAGAGACCTTAGGCCAGCCCCGGCTGGTGTGGCTCAGTGGTTGAGCGTCCACCTAGGAACCAGGAGGTCCCGGGTTCTATTCCCGGTCAAGGGCACCTGCCTGAGTTGAGGGCTCCATCCCCAGTAGGGGGCGTGCAGGAGGCGGCCAGTCCATGATTCTCTCTCATCATGGATGTTTCTGTCTCCCTCTCCCTTCCCCTCTGAAATCAACACAAATATATATATATATATTTTTAAAAGATTTTAAAAAAAACACACAGCCCTAGCCAATTTGGCTCAATAGATAGAGCATCGGCCTGCAGACCAGAGGGTCCTGGGTTCGAATCCCGGTCAAGGGCACGTACCTGGGTTGCGGGCACATCCCCAGTCGGGGGCGCACAGGAGGCGGCTGGTCCTTATTTCTCTGTCATCAATGTTTCTAACTCTCTCTCCCTCTCCCTTCCTCTCTTTAAAAAAAATCAATAAATATATATATATATATTCTTTTAATATAGTTTATTGATTTTTTACAGAGAGGAAGGGAGAGGGAGAGAGAGAGTTAGAAACATCCATGAGAGAGAAACATCGACCAGCTGCCTCCTGCACGCCCCCCACTGGGGATGTGCCCGCAACCCAGGCACATGCCCTTGGCAGGACTCGAATCCGGGACCCTTCCGTCCGCAGGCCGACGCTCTATCCACTGAGCCACACCAGTTCGGCAAAAACATATATATATACATTTCTTTTAAAAAAGACAAAAACGATATAAAATTTAAACCCGAGCCATCCCTGGGGAGGAGGCGGAGAGGAAGGCGGGGTGAGGTGCTGGGAGTTTAAACGGACGGGGTTCCTGGTCGGGCTGCGGGACAGCCTGCCCAATGCAGGGCAGGTCAGGGCTGCACACCCCTCTGGGCAACGCCCTTTGCAGTCTCCCCCTGGGTGTGTCCGGTGTTGGCACCGATTCTATCTCGTCCAGAAAGGGGGTGGGTGGTGATGAAAACCAGGCCCCCTTAGCTCCCCCTCTTTGTGCACCCACACCCGTGATGAAACCGGACCTCACAGGCCCTGTCTGTTCTCTCCCACAATCTGGGCCTCATCTCTCAGCGTCCAACCCCCCAAAACACTTGTGTTCATCTCAGCGGGAAAGGGTGGGTGGTGGGTGCGAGGTGACCCACCAAAGGCCTGTATGCACAGACGCACGGTGGACGGAAGGGGCCCCAGGCTGACCGGATGGGCTCAGGGGAGGCCTGGGTGGCCGTCTTGCAAACCCAATTTGGCTCCCTGGGTAGAGCATCGGCCTGCAGACCAGAGGGTCCCGGGTTCGAATCCCGGTCAAGGGCACGTACCTGGGTTGCGGGCACATCCCCCAGTGAGGGGGGCCGCACAGGAGGCGGCCGATCCGTGTTTCTCTCTCATCGATGTTTCTAACTCTCTCTCCCTCTCCCTTCCTCTCTGTAAAAAAAAAATCAATAAATACATATATATATATATTTTTTAATATATTTTAAACCTAGAGTCATTTCAGACCTAGAGTTGCCCCAAAGGATGGTCTGAAATGAAACTTGAACAAAAAGCCGTGATGGTAGGCAGTCGTCTCTGGGGCCAGTGGCCGGCAAGCTGTGGCTCTCGAGCCACATGCGGCTCTCGGGCCCCTGGAGTGTGTGGCTCTTCCACAAAATCCCTGCTTCTTGAGAACCAAGATGGCGGCATAGGTTAAAGCCGGAGTTTGCTGCCTTGAACAACCACTTCAAAAGTGAAACTAAAAGACCGAACGGACATCACCCAGACCCACAGGAACGCTGGCTGAGTGGAAGTCCTACAACTAGGAGGAAAGAGTAGCGCATACGGACACTCAGAGGAGGCGCAGTGCTGAAGTCAAATTCTGAGGTGCGGAGCGCGCGGAGCGGGCGGCGGCGGAGGGCGCGGTTGGCGTTTTCAATCGGGAGGGAGTCGCAGACTCTGAGCTCCAGGTCCGGGCGAGTCTTTAGGGGCACAGACTCAAACGGGAGAAGCGGGACTGTCTGGCTTCGGTCAGAGCGAGTGCAGCTTTCTCTCCGAGGTTTGCAGCGGTTGCTGGGACTCAGAGAGGCAGAGCCCCCGGGACAGGACTGAGAGCGGCCATAACTGCTCTCCCTCTCCGGCCCGCCCTGTTGATCCCGTGCGACCCGCCCCGCCCAAGCCCGGCACAGAGGCTTTTGCCCGATAGCCTCAGGCAAAGGCGAGATTAGCACCTCCCTAGAGGACAGCAGTTCTCTCACTGCAGACACAGCTGGTTCTCACAGCCACTTGGCCTGGAGGTCAAATCCCCCCTGGTGTTAGCCACAACAATCAAGACTGCTCACAAAGACCACTAGGGGGTGCACCAAGAAAGCATAACAAAATGCGGAGACAAAGAAACAGGACAAAATTGTCAATGGAAGATATAGAGTTCAGAACCACACTTTTAAGGTCTCTCAAGAACTGTCTAGAAGCCACCGATAAAGCTATTGAGATCTTCGAGAAATCTAATGAGACCCTCGATGCTATGATGGGGAACCAACTAGAAATTAAGCATACACGGACTGAAATAAAGAATATTATACAGACTCCCGACAGCAGACCAGAGGAGCGCAAGAATCAAGTCAATGATATGAAATCCGAGGAGGCAAAAAACACCCAACCGGAGGGGCGGAATGAAAAAAGAATCCAAAAATGCGAGGATAGTGTAAGGAGCCTCTGGGACAGCGTCAAGCGCACCAACATCAGAATTATAGGGGTGCCAGAAGATGAGAGAGAGCATGAAATTGAAAACCTATTTGAAGAAATAATGACAGAAAACTTCCCCCACCTGGTGAAAGAAATGGACTTACAAGTCCAAGAAGCGCAGAGAACCCCAAACAAAAGGAATCCAAAGAGGACCACACCAAGACACATCATAATTAAAATGCCAAGAGCAAAAGACAAAGAGAGAATCTTAAAAGCAGCAAGAGAAAGAAACTCAGTTACCTACAAGGGAATACCCATACGACTGTCAGCTGATTTCTCAACAGAAACTTTGCAGGCCAGAAGGGAATGGCAAGAAATATTCAAAGTGATGAATACCAAGAACCTACAACCAAGATTACTTTATCCAGCAAAGCTATCATTCAGAAGTGAAGGTCAGATAAAGAGCTTCACAGATAAGGAAAAGCTAAAGGAGTTCATCACCACCAAACCAGGATTATATGAAATGCTGAAAGGTATCCTTTAAGAAGAGGAAGAGGAAGAAAATGGTAAATATACAAATTATGAACAACAAATATGCATCTATCAACAAGTGAATCTAAGAATCAAGTGAATAAATAATCTGATGAACAGAATGAACTGGTGATTATAATAGAATCAGGGACATAGAAAGGGAATGGACTGACTATTCTTGGGGGGAAAGGGGTGTGGGAGATGCAGGAAGAGATTGGACAAAAATTGTGCACCTATGGATGAGGACAGTGGGTGGGGAGTGAGGGCGGGGGTGGGGTGGGAACTGGGAGGAGGGGAGTTATGGGGGAAAAAGGAGGAACAAATGTAATAATCTGAACAATAAAGATTTAAAAAAAAAAAAAAATCCCTGCTTCTTCCTGGGCACGGGCCACGAAATTTCAATCGCACTGGACGTGGTGTTTTGTGGGAGAGCCAGACTCCAGGGGCCAAAGAGCCGCATGTGGATCGAGAGAGAGCCTCGGTTTGCCGACCACTGTCCTAGGCCGACAAGGTCAACCTTTGTCCTCATGGAGCCTGTCTGTCTTTTTGCATCTGGGGTCACACACCCTTGAGGTGTCTGGGTGCTTGGTAACGTCCCTTTATCTGTGGCCCCGGGGGCACCCCCTAATGGGCTGGGTGCCAGGATGGAGACTGCAAATCCCTTCGTTATTGTCATGGTCATTGTCCCTGCACCCGCCTAAGCATCTGTCCATCATTTTGCCTTTTATCCAATCACAGGGGTTCCCCCCCTACCTGCTGTGCTGGCTCCCGCCTCCCTCCTCCATCCCCAATGGATATCACCTAACCCACCTGTGTCCCTTCCTTCGATTGCAACGTGTACAAATACAGATGTAACCGGCCATTCTCTGGAGAAATGATCTCAATCCGTTGAGGTTCTGCTTCCCGGCCGGGGTCAACCGTTTGGCTCAAAGGAACCCACAGAAATTCTTTTCACGTTTGAATGTCTTTACGTGAATAGCATCGCCCGTGGACACAGACAATGGGGCGTTGAAGACGGGGGCGGGGGGAGGTTGGCGGAGGGGGGTGGGGTCAGGCTGCAGGGGGCCCATGGGGAGGAAAATAGGGGACATATGTAATAGTTTCAACGATAAACGCTTATTTAAAACAAAAAAACACCACCGCCCATGCAGAGAAACAGAAATATATGATCATTTAGATGCAATTTACACCCCACCCAGCTCCACCTGAGATCAAAGCCATGGTTCTCAACTTCCTAAGGCCGCGACCCTTGAATACAGCTCCTCATGCTGTGGGGACCCCCAACCATAACATTCTTTCCGTTGCTACTTCATCACTATATCTATATCACCTATGTCTATATCTATATCTATATCTATATCATCTATATCTATATCTATATCTATATCATCTATATCTACATCTATATCATCATCTATATCTATATGATCTATATTTATACCTATATCTACATCAATATCTATATCTATATCTATATCATCTATATCTATATCTATATCTATATCTATATCTATATCTATATCATCATCTATATCTATATCATCTATATTTATACCTATATCTACATCTATATCTATATCATCTATATCTATATCTATATCATCTATATCATCTATATCTATATCTATATCTATATCTATATCTATAGCTATAGCTATAGCTATAGCTATAGCTATAGCTATAGCTATATCTATATCATCTATATCTATATCTATATCTATATCTATATCTATATCTATATATCTATATCTACATCAGTGGTTCTCAACCTCCCTAAGGCCGTGACCCTTGAATACAACTCCCCATGCCTTGGGGACCCCCGACCATCACATTATTCTCGTGGCTACGTCATCGCCGTCATGTGGCTGCTGTGACGAATCGTCATGGAAACATCTGATCTGCAGGATTGATTTTCATGATGACACATCGAACATCATGAAAGCTCAGTGATCAATCACAAAACAATATGTGATTATAGATGTGTTTTCCGACGGTCTTAGGCGACCCCTGTGAAAGGGTCGTTCGAACACCCAAGGGGTCGCGACCCACAGGTTGAGAATTGCTGGATTAAAGGCTTGGAGGTGGTGTTTCATTAAAGGGTTTCTTTGTCCTTCAAAGAGATGCAAGACTTACTGCCAAGCAGGTGTGGGGACCAGACATGTAATTAACCCCAGTCCCCAAGGAAGTCTCAGGGAAGACACGTATCTGAACGCCTTAGGGTGCTTCATGCTTCCCGTCATCTTGGGGTTCTGTGTACCCTCCCCCAACCTTCACCCCCACCCCTGCTTTTTTAAAATTTTTTTGTCCTGCAATGCAGAGACCTGTTCACTTATACAGCCGGTAAAACATCCCTCAGGCCGACTTGGATAATTATCTATATACCAAAAAAATCATCAATCTATTCTATACTAATAAAAGGGTAATAGGCTAATTAGACCAGGAGACCATCCGGACATCTTTCCGGCAAAGCCATGATATGGGTGAAATGATGTGGACGAGATGATGTGGGCGAGACGATGTGGGTGAGATGATGTGGGTGAGATGATGTGGATGAGATGATGTGGGTGAGATGATGTGGGTGAGATGATGTGGGTGAGACGATGTGGGTGAGACGATGTGGGTGAGATGATGTGGGTGAGATGATGTGGATGAGATGATGTGGGTGAGATGATGTGGGTGAGATGATGTGGGTGAGACGATGTGGGTGAGACGATGTGGGTGAGACGATGTGGACGAGATGATGTGGGTGAGATGATGTGGGTGAGATGATGTGGGTGAGATGATGTGGGTGAGATGATGTGGATGAGATGATGTGGGTGAGATGTGGACGAGATGATGTGGACGAGATGATGTGGGTGAGACGATGTGGGTGAGATGATGTGGGTGAGATGATGTGGGTGAGATGATGTGGGTGAGATGATGTGGGTGAGACTATGTGGGTGAGATGATGTGGGTGAGACGATGTGGGTGAGACGATGTGGGTGAGACGATGTGGGTGAGACGATGTGGGTGAGACGATGTGGGTGAGACGATGTGGGCGAGATGATGTGCGCGAGATGATGTGGGCGAGGTGATGTGGGCGAGATGATGTGGGGGAGATGATGTGGGTCAGACGATGTGGATGAGATGATGTGGGTGAGATGATGTGGGTGAGATGATGTGGATGAGATGATGTGGGTGAGATGATGTGGGTGAGATGATGTGGATGAGATGATGTGGGTGAGATGTGGACGAGATGATGTGGGTGAGATGATGTGGGTGAGATGATGTGGGTGAGATGATGTGGGTGAGATGATGTGGATGAGATGATGTGGGTGAGATGATGTGGGCGAGACGATGTGGGTGAGATGATGTGGGTGAGATGATGTGGGTGAGATGATGTGGGCGAGACGATGTGGGTGAGATGATGTGGGTGAGATGATGTGGGTGAGATGATGTGGGTGAGATGATGTGGGTGAGATGATGTGGGTGAGATGATGTGGGTGAGATGATGTGGGTCAGACGATGTGGATGAGATGATGTGGGTGAGATGATGTGGGTGAGATGATGTGGGTGAGATGATGTGGGTGAGATGATGTGGGTGAGATGATGTGGGTCAGACGATGTGGGTGAGATGATGTGGGTGAGATGATGTGGGTGAGACTATGTGGACGAGATGATGTGGGTGAGACGATGTGGGTGAGATGATGTGGACGAGATGATGTGGGTGAGATGATGTGGGTGAGACGTTTTGGGTGAGATGATGTGGACGAGATGATGTGGATGAGATGATGTGGGTGAGATGATGTGGGTGAGATGATGTGGGTGAGATGATGTGGGTGAGATGATGTGGGTCAGACGATGTGGATGAGATGATGTGGGTGAGATGATGTGGGTGAGATGATGTGGATGAGATGATGTGGGTGAGATGATGTGGGTGAGATGATGTGGGTGAGATGATGTGGGTGAGATGATGTGGATGAGATGATGTGGGTGAGATGATGTGGGTGAGATGATGTGGATGAGATAATGTGGGTGAGATGATGTGGGCGAGACCATGTGGGTGAGATGATGTGGGTGAGATGATGTGGGTGAGATGATGTGGGCGAGAGGATGTGGGTGAGACGATGTGGGTGAGATGATGTGGGTGAGATGATGTGGGTGAGATGATGTGGGTGAGATGATGTGGGTGAGATGATGTGGGTGAGATGATGTGGGTCAGACGATGTGGATGAGATGATGTGGGTGAGATGATGTGGGTGAGATGATGTGGGTGAGATGATGTGGGTGAGATGATGTGGGTGAGATGATGTGGGTCAGGCGATGTGGATGAGATGATGTGGGTGAGATGATGTGGGTCAGACGATGTGGATGAGATGATGTGGGTGAGATGATGTCGGTGAGATGATGTGGATGAGATGATGTGGGTGAGATGATGTGGGTGAGATGATGTGGATGAGATGATGTGGGTGAGATGTGGACGAGATGATGTGGGTGAGATGATGTGGGTGAGATGATGTGGGTGAGATGATGTGGATGAGATGATGTGGGTGAGATGATGTGGGTGAGATGATGTGGGTCAGACGATGTGGATGAGATGATGTGGGTGAGATGATGTGGGTGAGACGATGTGGATGAGATGATGTGGGTGAGACGATGTGGGTGAGATGATGTGGACGAGATGATGTGGGTGAGATGATGTGGGTGAGATGATGTGGGTGAGATGATGTGGGTGAGATGATGTGGATGAGATGATGTGGGTGAGATGATGTGGGTGAGATGATGTGGGTGAGATGATGTGGGTGAGATGATGTGGGTCAGACGATGTGGATGAGATGATGTGGGTGAGATGATGTGGGTGAGATGATGTGGATGAGATGATGTGGGTGAGATGATGTGGGTGAGATGATGTGGGTGAGATGATGTGGGTGAGATGATGTGGATGAGATGATGTGGGTGAGATGATGTGGGTGAGATGATGTGGATGAGACGATGTGGGTGAGATGATGTGGGCGAGACGATGTGGGTGAGATGATGTGGGTGAGACGATGTGGGTGAGATGATGTGGGCGAGACGATGTGGGTGAGACGATGTGGGTGAGATGATGTGGGTGAGATGATGTGGGTGAGATGATGTGGGTGAGATGATGTGGGTGAGATGATGTGGGTCAGACGATGTGGATGAGATGATGTGGGTGAGATGATGTGGGTGAGATGATGTGGGTGAGATGATGTGGGTGAGATGATGTGGGTGAGATGATGTGGGTGAGATGATGTGGGTGAGACGATGTGGGTGAGACGATGTGGGTGAGATGATGTGGGTGAGACGATGTGGGTGAGACGATGTGGGTGAGACGATGTGGGTGAGACGATGTGGGTGAGATGATGTGGACGAGATGATGTGGGTGAGATGATGTGGGTGAGATGATGTGGGTGAGATGATGTGGGTGAGATGATGTGGATGAGATGATGTGGGTGAGATGTGACCGAGATGATGTGGACGAGATGATGTGGGTGAGACGATGTGGGTGAGATGATGTGGGTGAGATGATGTGGGTGAGATGATGTGGGTGAGATGATGTGGGTGAGACTATGTGGGTGAGATGATGTGGGTGAGACGATGTGGGTGAGACGATGTGGGTGAGACGTTGTGGGTGAGACGATGTGGGTGAGATGATGTGGACGAGATGATGTGGGTGAGATGATGTGGGTGAGATGATGTGGGTGAGATGATGTGGGTCAGACGATGTGGATGAGATGATGTGGGTGAGATGATGTGGGTGAGATGATGTGGATGAGATGATGTGGGTGAGATGATGTGGGTGAGATGATGTGGATGAGATGATGTGGGTGAGATGTGGGCGAGATGATGTGGGTGAGATGATGTGGGTGAGATGATGTGGGTGAGATGATGTGGGTGAGATGATGTGGATGAGATGATGTGGGTGAGATGATGTGGGCGAGACGATGTGGGTGAGATGATGTGGGTGAGATGATGTGGGTGAGATGATGTGGGCGAGACGATGTGGGTGAGATGATGTGGGTGAGATGATGTGGGTGAGATGATGTGGGTGAGATGATGTGGGTGAGATGATGTGGGTGAGATGATGTGGGTGAGAGGATGTGGGTGAGGCGATGTGGATGAGATGATGTGGGGGAGATGATGTGGGTGAGATGATGTGGGTGAGATGATGTGGGTGAGATGATGTGGGTGAGATGATGTGGGTCAGACGATGTGGATGAGATGATGTGGGTGAGATGATGTGGGTGAGACGATGTGGATGAGATGATGTGGGTGAGACGATGTGGGTGAGATGATGTGGACGAGATGATGTGGGTGAGATGATGTGGGTGAGATGATGTGGGTGAGATGATGTGGGTGAGATGATGTGGATGAGATGATGTGGGTGAGATGATGTGGGTGAGATGATGTGGGTGAGATGATGTGGGTGAGATGATGTGGGTCAGACGATGTGGATGAGATGATGTGGGTGAGATGATGTGGGTGAGATGATGTGGATGAGATGATGTGGGTGAGATGATGTGGGTGAGATGATGTGGGTGAGATGATGTGGGTGAGATGATGTGGGTGAGATGATGTGGGTGAGATGATGTGGGTGAGATGATGTGGATGAGATGATGTGGGTGAGATGATGTGGGCGACGATGTGGGTGAGATGATGTGGGTGAGATGATGTGGGTGAGATGATGTGGGCGAAGACGATGTGGGTGAGACGATGTGGGTGAGATGATGTGGGTGAGATGATGTGGGTGAGATGATGTGGGTGAGATGATGTGGGTGAGATGATGTGGGTGAGATGATGTGGGTCAGACGATGTGGATGAGATGATGTGGGGAGATGATGTGGGTGAGATGATGTGGGTGAGATGATGTGGGTGAGATGATGTGGGTGAGATGATGTGGGTCAGACGATGTGGATGAGATGATGTGGGTGAGATGATGTGGGTCAGACGATGTGGATGAGATGATGTGGGTGAGATGATGTGGGTGAGATGATGTGGATGAGATGATGTGGGTGAGATGATGTGGGTGAGATGATGTGGATGAGATGATGTGGGTGAGATGTGGACGAGATGATGTGAGAGAGATGATGTGGGTGAGTTGATGGGGGTGAGATGATGTGGATGAGATGATGTGGGTGAGATGATGTGGGTGAGATGATGTGGGTCAGACGATGTGGATGAGATGATGTGGGTGAGATGATGTGGGTGAGACGATGTGGATGAGATGATGTGGGTGAGACGATGTGGGTGAGATGATGTGGGGGAGATGATGTGCGTGAGATGATGTGGGTGAGATGATGTGGGTGAGAGGATGTGGGTGAGATGATGTGGATGAGATGATGTGGGTGAGATGATGTGGGTGAGATGATGTGGGTGAGATGATGTGGGTGAGATGATGTGGGTCAGACGATGTGGATGAGATGATGTGGGTGAGATGATGTGGGTGAGATGATGTGGATGAGATGATGTGGGTGAGATGATGTGGGTGAGATGATGTGGGTGAGATGATGTGGGTGAGATGATGTGGATGAGATGATGTGGGTGAGATGATGTGGGAGAGAAGATGTGGATGAGATGATGTGGGTGAGCTGATGAGGGCGAGACGATGTGGGTGAGATGATGTGGGTGAGACGATGTGGGTGAGATGATGTGGGCGAGACGATGTGGGTGAGACGATGTGGGTGAGATGATGTGGGTGAGATGATGTGGGTGAGATGATGTGGGTGAGATGATGTGGGTGAGATGATGTGTGTGAGATGATGTGGGTCAGACGATGTGGATGAGATGATGTGGGTGAGATGATGTGGGTGAGATGATGTGGGTGAGATGATGTGGGTGAGATGATGTGGATGAGATGATGTGGGTGAGATGATGTGGGTGAGATGATGTGGATGAGATGATGTGGGTGAGATGATGTGGGCGAGACGATGTGGGTGAGATGATGTGGGTGAGATGATGTGGGTGAGATGATGTGGGCGAGACGATGTGGGTGAGACGATGTGGGTGAGATGATGTGGGTGAGATGATGTGGGTGAGATGATGTGGGTGAGATGATGTGGGTGAGATGATGTGGGTGAGATGATGTGGGTCAGACGATGTGGATGAGATGATGTGGGTGAGATGATGTGGGTGAGATGATGTGGGTGAGATGATGTGGGTGAGATGATGTGGGTGAGATGATGTGGGTCAGACGATGTGGATGAGATGATGTGGGTGAGATGATGTGGGTCAGACGATGTGGATGAGATGATGTGGGTGAGATGATGTGGGTGAGATGATGTGGATGAGATGATGTGGGTGAGATGATGTGGGTGAGATGATGTGGATGAGATGATGTGGGTGAGATGTGGACGAGATGATGTGGGTGAGATGATGTGGGTGAGATGATGTGGGTGAGATGATGTGGATGAGATGATGTGGGTGAGATGATGTGGGTGAGATGATGTGGGTCAGACGATGTGGATGAGATGATGTGGGTGAGATGATGTGGGTGAGACGATGTGGATGAGATGATGTGGGTGAGACGATGTGGGTGAGATGATGTGGACGAGATGATGTGGGTGAGATGATGTGGGTGAGATGATGTGGGTGAGATGATGTGGGTGAGATGATGTGGATGAGATGATGTGGGTGAGATGATGTGGGTGAGATGATGTGGGTGAGATGATGTGGGTGAGATGATGTGGGTCAGACGATGTGGATGAGATGATGTGGGTGAGATGATGTGGGTGAGATGATGTGGATGAGATGATGTGGGTGAGATGATGTGGGTGAGATGATGTGGGTGAGATGATGTGGGTGAGATGATGTGGATGAGATGATGTGGGTGAGATGATGTGGGTGAGATGATGTGGATGAGACGATGTGGGGGGGATGAGGGGGGCGAGGCGATGGGGGTGAGATGATGTGGGTGAGACGATGTGGGTGAGATGATGTGGGCGAGACGATGTGGGTGAGACGATGTGGGTGAGATGATGTGGGTGAGATGATGTGGGTGAGATGATGTGGGTGAGATGATGTGGGTGAGATGATGTGGGTGAGATGATGTGGGTCAGACGATGTGGATGAGATGATGTGGGGGAGATGATGTGGGTGAGATGATGTGGGTGAGATGATGTGGGTGAGATGATGTGGGTGAGATGATGTGGGTCAGACGATGTGGATGAGATGATGTGGGTGAGATGATGTGGGTGAGACGATGTGGATGAGATGATGTGGGTGAGACGATGTGGACGAGATGATGTGGGTGAGATGATGTGGGTGAGATGATGTGGATGAGATGATGTGGGTGAGATGATGTGGGTGAGATGATGTGGATGAGATGATGTGGGTGAGATGTGGACGAGATGATGTGGACGAGATGATGTGGGTGAGATGATGTGGGTGAGATGATGTGGGTGAGATGATGTGGGTGAGATGATGTGGGTGAGATGATGTGGGTGAGACTATGTGGGTGAGATGATGTGGGTGAGACGATGTGGGTGAGACGATGTGGGTGAGATGATGTGGGTAGACGATGTGGGTGAGACGATGTGGGTGAGACGATGTGGGTGAGACGATGTGGGTGAGATGATGTGGACGAGATGATGTGGGTGAGATGATGTGGGTGAGATGATGTGGGTGAGATGATGTGGGTGAGATGATGTGGATGAGATGATGTGGGTGAGATGTGGACTAGATGATGTGGACGAGATGATGTGGGTGAGACGATGTGGGTGAGATGATGTGGGTGAGATGATGTGGGTGAGATGATGTGGGTGAGATGATGTGGGTGAGACTATGTGGGTGAGATGATGTGGGTGAGACGATGTGGGTGAGACGATGTGTGTGAGACGATGTGTGTGAGACGATGTGGGTGAGATGATGTGGACGAGATGATGTGGGTGAGATGATGTGGGTGAGATGATGTGGGTGAGATGATGTGGGTCAGACGATGTGGATGAGATGATGTGGGTGAGATGATGTGGGTGAGATGATGTGGATGAGATGATGTGGGTGAGATGATGTGGGTGAGATGATGTGGATGAGATGATGTGGGTGAGATGTGGACGAGATGATGTGGGTGAGATGATGTGGGTGAGATGATGTGGGTGAGATGATGTGGGTGAGATGATGTGGATGAGATGATGTGGGTGAGATGATGTGGGCGAGACGATGTGGGTGAGATGATGTGGGTGAGATGATGTGGATGAGATGATGTGGGTGAGATGATGTGGGTGAGATGATGTGGGTGAGACGATGTGGGTGAGATGATGTGGATGAGATGATGTGGGTGAGATGATGTGGGTGAGATGATGTGGATGAGATGATGTGGGTGAGATGATGTGGGCGAGACGATGTGGGTGAGATGATGTGGGTGAGATGATGTGGGTGAGATGATGTGGGCGAGACGATGTGGGTGAGACGATGTGGGTGAGATGATGTGGGTGAGATGATGTGGGTGAGATGATGTGGGTGAGATGATGTGGGTGAGATGATGTGGGTGAGATGATGTGGGTCAGACGATGTGGATGAGATGATGTGGGTGAGATGATGTGGGTGAGATGATGTGGGTGAGATGATGTGGGTGAGATGATGTGGGTGAGATGATGTGGGTCAGACGATGTGGATGAGATGATGTGGGTGAGATGATGTGGGTCAGACGATGTGGATGAGATGATGTGGGTGAGATGATGTGGGTGAGATGATGTGGATGAGATGATGTGGGTGAGATGATGTGGGTGAGATGATGTGGATGAGATGATGTGGGTGAGATGTGGACGAGATGATGTGGGTGAGATGATGTGGGTGAGATGATGTGGGTGAGATGATGTGGATGAGATGATGTGGGTGAGATGATGTGGGTGAGATGATGTGGGTCAGACGATGTGGATGAGATGATGTGGGTGAGATGATGTGGGTGAGACGATGTGGATGAGATGATGTGGGTGAGACGATGTGGGTGAGATGATGTGGACGAGATGATGTGGGTGAGATGATGTGGGTGAGATGATGTGGGTGAGATGATGTGGGTGAGATGATGTGGATGAGATGATGTGGGTGAGATGATGTGGGTGAGATGATGTGGGTGAGATGATGTGGGTGAGATGATGTGGGTCAGACGATGTGGATGAGATGATGTGGGTGAGATGATGTGGGTGAGATGATGTGGATGAGATGATGTGGGTGAGATGATGTGGGTGAGATGATGTGGGTGAGATGATGTGGGTGAGATGATGTGGATGAGATGATGTGGGTGAGATGATGTGGGTGAGATGATGTGGATGAGACGATGTGTGTGAGATGATGTGGGCGAGACGATGTGGGTGAGATGATGTGGGTGAGACGATGTGGGTGAGATGATGTGGGCGCAGACGATGTGTGTGAGACGATGTGGGTGAGATGATGTGGGTGAGATGATGTGGGTGAGATGATGTGGGTGAGATGATGTGGGTGAGATGATGTGGGTGAGATGATGTGGGTCAGACGATGTGGATGAGATGATGTGGGTGAGATGATGTGGGTGAGATGATGTGGGTGAGATGATGTGGGTGAGATGATGTGGGTGAGATGATGTGGGTCAGACGATGTGGATGAGATGATGTGGGTGAGATGATGTGGGTGAGACGATGTGGATGAGATGATGTGGGTGAGACGATGTGGACGAGATGATGTTGGTGAGATGATGTGGGTGAGATGATGTGGATGAGATGATGTGGGTGAGATGATGTGGGTGAGATGATGTGGATGAGATGATGTGGGTGAGATGTGGACGAGATGATGTGGACGAGATGATGTGGGTGAGACGATGTGGGTGAGATGATGTGGGTGAGATGATGTGGGTGAGACTATGTGGGTGAGATGATGTGGGTGAGACTATGTGGGTGAGATGATGTGGGTGAGACGATGTGGGTGAGATGATGTGGGCGAGATGATGTGGGTGAGAGGACGGGGGGGAGAGGATGTGGGTGAGACGATGTGGGTGAGACGATGTGGGAGAGATGATGTGGACGAGATGATGTGGGTGAGATGATGTGGGTGAGATGATGTGGGTGAGATGATGTGGGTGAGATGATGTGGATGAGATGATGTGGGTGAGATGGGGACGAGATGATGTGGACGAGA
The DNA here is from genome assembly GCA_036010255.1 of Myotis pilosus. Classification (NCBI taxonomy): domain Eukaryota; kingdom Metazoa; phylum Chordata; class Mammalia; order Chiroptera; family Vespertilionidae; genus Myotis; species Myotis pilosus. Next base: position 250,761 of record JASKON010000052.1, read on the forward strand.
TGATGTGGGTGAGACGATGTGGGTGAGATGATGTGGGTGAGATGATGTGGGTGAGATGATGTGGGTGAGATGATGTGGGTGAGACTATGTGGGTGAGATGATGTGGGTGAGAGTATGTGGGTGAGATGATGTGGGTGAGACTATGTGGGTGGGGCGATGTGGGTGAGATGATGTGGACGAGATGATGTGGGTGAGATGATGTGGGTGAGATGATGTGGGTGAGATGATGTGGGTCAGACGATGTGGATGAGATGATGTGGGTGAGATGATGTGGGTGAGATGATGTGGATGAGATGATGTGGGTGAGATGATGTGGGTCAGACGATGTGGATGAGATGATGTGGGTGAGATGATGTGGGTGAGACCATGTGGACGAGATGATGTGGGTGAGACGATGTGGGTGAGATGATGTGGACGAGATGATGTGGGTGAGATGATGTGGGTGAGATGATGTGGGTGAGACTATGTGGACGAGATGATGTGGGTGAGACGATGTGGGTGAGATGATGTGGACGAGGTGATGTGGGTGAGATGATGTGGATGAGATGATGTGGGTGAGATGATGTGGGTGAGACGATGTGGATGAGATGATGTGGGTGAGACGATGTGGGTGAGATGATGTGGACGAGATGATGTGGGTGAGATGATGTGGGTGAGATGATGTGGGTGAGATGATGTGGGTGAGATGATGTGGATGAGATGATGTGGGTGAGATGATGTGGGTGAGATGATGTGGGTGAGATTATGTGTGTGAGATGATGTGGGTCAGACGATGTGGATGAGATGATGTGGGTGAGATGATGTGGGTGAGATGATGTGGATGAGATGATGTGGGTGAGATGATGTGGGTGAGATGATGTGGGTGAGATGATGTGGATGAGATGATGTGGGTGAGATGATGTGGGTGAGATGATGTGGATGAGATGATGTGGGTGAGATGATGTGGGCGAGACGATGTGGGTGAGATGATGTGGGTGAGATGATGTGGGTGAGATGATGTGGGCGAGACGATGTGGGTGAGACGATGTGGGTGAGATGATGTGGGTGAGATGATGTGGGTGAGATGATGTGGGTGAGATGATGTGGGTGAGATGATGTGGGTCAGACGATGTGGATGAGATGATGTGGGTGAGATGATGTGGGTGAGATGATGTGGGTGAGATGATGTGGGTGAGATGATGTGGGTGAGATGATGTGGGTCAGACGATGTGGATGAGATGATGTGGGTGAGATGATGTGGGTCAGACGATGTGGATGAGATGATGTGGGTGAGATGATGTGGGTGAGATGATGTGGATGAGATGATGTGGGTGAGATGATGTGGGTGAGATGATGTGGATGAGATGATGTGGGTGAGATGTGGACGAGATGATGTGGGTGAGATGATGTGGGTGAGATGATGTGGGTGAGATGATGTGGATGAGATGATGTGGGTGAGATGATGTGGGTGAGATGATGTGGGTCAGACGATGTGGATGAGATGATGTGGGTGAGATGATGTGGGTGAGACGATGTGGATGAGATGATGTGGGTGAGACGATGTGGGTGAGATGATGTGGACGAGATGAGGTGGGTGAGATGATGTGGGTGAGATGATGTGGGTGAGATGATGTGGGTGAGATGATGTGGATGAGATGATGTGGGTGAGATGATGTGGGTGAGATGATGTGGGTGAGATGATGTGGGTGAGATGATGTGGGTCAGACGATGTGGATGAGATGATGTGGGTGAGATGATGTGGGTGAGATGATGTGGATGAGATGATGTGGGTGAGATGATGTGGGTGAGATGATGTGGGTGAGATGATGTGGGTGAGATGATGTGGATGAGATGATGTGGGTGAGATGATGTGGGTGAGATGATGTGGATGAGATGATGTGGGTGAGATGATGTGGGCGAGACGAATTGGGTGAGATGATGTGGGTGAGACGATGTGGGTGAGATGATGTGGGCGAGACGATGTGGGTGAGACGATGTGGGTGAGATGATGTGGGTGAGATGATGTGGGTGAGATGATGTGGGTGAGATGATGTGGGTGAGATGATGTGGGTGAGATGATGTGGGTCAGACGATGTGGATGAGATGATGTGGGTGAGATGATATGGGTGAGAGGATGTGGAGGAGATGATGTGGGTGAGACGATGTGGACGAGATGATGTGGGTGAGAGGAGGGGGGTGAGATGGTGTGGGTGAGATGATGTGGGTGAGATGTGGACGAGATGATGTGGACGAGATGATGTGGGTGAGACGATGTGGGTGAGATGATGTGGGTGAGATGATGTGGGTGAGATGATGTGGGTGAGATGATGTGGACGAGATGACGTGGGTGAGATGATGTGGGCGAGATGATGTCTTGACTCCTGGTGGGTCGGCCTGGCCCTGGTATCGGGTCTGGTTGCTGGATTCACAGCTGAGTCACCTCCCCCTTCGCTGCCCACAGGCCTTGCAAAGAAAACTTAAGAAAAATTTAACCCCCTCTTCCCATAAGTACATGTGTCCTCAGATTTTAAATAATAGTATTATTTTTTTTCCAGATTAATTCAGGTCCTGTATCTCTTAGATCTCAAGTCCCCTCCATCACCTTCAAGGGCGTCCAATTAAACATTGTTCGGCGCCAGAAAATCATCTATGGGCTCATCCACAAAAAAAAAAGTTTTGAAAAGAAACAGAGAAATAGAGGGTCAATGAGGTTACATGCAAGATTGCCTTTCTCTGGAATGTTAAGTGTTGGGAGCAACCCCAACTCCCCATTCTTTCAAGAGAAAAATGCTTTGAAAAGCTGATGTTTACAGAGAGAAGCAGGAGATGAGATAAGAGAGGGGGTGGGAGGGAGGGAGGGAGGAGGCAGCTAAGAAGAATGATTGAGGGCTCTCGCCTCCCCCCATGTAATTGGGTGGGCGGGAACCCCCTCAGATGCCCCCACTTAAGTGAGAAGACACCGCCCTTGATATGCAACAATGCACGCTTTTAAAAAAATATATATATTTTTATTGAGCTCAGACAGAAAGGGAGAGAGAAAGAGAAACATCCATGATGAGAGAGAATCATGGACCGGCCGCCTCCTGCACGCCCCCTGCTGGCGACCGAGCCCACAACCCGGGCATGTGCCCTTGACTGGGAATCAAACCCGGGACCCTTCAGTTGGCCGGCCGACGCTCTATCCATTTAGGGCCATGGGTTTATTAATACATATCTACACTAATAAAAGGGCAATATGCTAATTAGACCGGGTGACTTTCCAGACGTCCTTCCGGACAAAGCCCTGGTGGCAGGGCTGAGGCAGAGGTGGTTAGGGGTGATCAGGCCGGAAGGGGAGGGCAGTTGAGGGTGATCAGGCCAGCAGGCAGAGTGGTTAGGGGTGATCAGGCAGGCAGGCAGGTGAGCAGTTAGGAGCCAGTGGTCCCAGATTGTGAGAGGGTGCAGGCTGGGCTGAGGGACACCCCCTACCTCCGTGCATGAATTTCATGCACCGGGCCACTAGTATATATATAGATAGATAGATTGATAGATTGATAGATTGATAGATTGATTGATTGATTTCAGACAGGAAGGGATAGGGAAAAAGAGAGATAAACATCAATGATGAGACGGAATCATGGACCGGCTGCCTCCTGCACGCCCCCTACTGGGGATCGAGCCCACAACCCGGGCACGTGCCCTCAACTGGGAATCGAACCCAGGACCCGTCAGTCCGCAGGCCGACGCTCTCTCCACTGAGCCACCCCAGCTGGGGCAGGCAGCTGGCTTTAGACAAAGGCCTGCCGTGTCCCCTTAGTTCTGGTATCATTCTAGTCTTTCCCAAGTCCCTCCAAAGACCCCATTGCCACCCACCCCACCCCCCTCGCCTTTGCCCAAAAGGCCATACATTCCCGACGTTGCCCCTCCAGCTTAGGAATTTTGCTGCTCCTGTGAGTTCTCCACGGCCCCTGGATTCAACGTCGATTTTCTCCATTTCATTGATCTTGTATCACTTGATTGATTAGACCAGAAAGACTTAGAAGTAGGAGGTGTCTCATTGCGCTCTCTCTCTCTCTCTCTCTCTCTCTCTCTCTCTCTCTCTCTTCTTTCTTTCAAGCCCAGGTACTAGAAATGGCAAAAGGCAGCCAGTGTGGCTCAGTGGTTAAACATCAACCTATGAACTAGAAGGTCCCGGGTTCGATTCCTGGTCAAGGACACAGGCCCGGGTTGCAGGCTCGATCCCCAGTAGGGGGCATGCAGGAGGCGGCTGATCCATGATTCTCTCTCATCATTGATGTTTCTCTCTCACTCCTTCTCCCTTCCCCTCTGACATCTATCTATATATCTACCTATATATCTATATATCTATATCTATATCTATATGTATATCCCTATCTATCTATCTATCTATCTATCTATCTATCTATCTATCTATCTTGCCGAAACCCGTGTGGCTCAGTGGATAGAGCGTCTGCCTGCGGACTGAAGGGTCCCAGGTTCGATTCTGGTCAAGGGCACAGGCCCGGGTTGTGGGCTCGATCCCCAGTAGGGGGCGTGCAGGAGGCGGCCGATCAGTGATTCTCTCTCATCATCGATGTTTCTCTCTCTCTCCTTCTCCCTTACTCTCTGACATCTATCTATCTATCTATCTATCTATCTATCTATCTATCTATCTATCTATCTATATATCTAGGTCTAGGTCTATGTCTATGTCTATGTCTAATCTATTTCTATACCTATACCTATATCTATATCTATATCTCTGTCTATATATCTATACCTATCTATATATATAGATATATAGATATATAGATATTGGCAAAACCGGTGTGGCTCAGTGGATAGAGCGTCGGCCTGCGGACTGAAGGGTCCCGGGTTCGATTCCGGTCAAGGGCATGGACCTGGGTTGCGGGCACATCCCCAGTAGGGGGCGTGCAGGAGGCAGCTGATTAATATTTCTCTCTCATCGATGTTTCTAACTCTCTCTCCCTCTCCCTTCCTCTCTGTAAAAAATCAATAAAATATATTAAAATAAATAAATGTATATTTTTAAATCCACTCAATGACGTTTCTATCTGTCCCTTTGTTCTCTCTAAGCAATCAATGAAAACATTTTTTATTTTTTTAAAGAGAAAAGAGCTGATTTCATGAAAAACGGTGCCCCTGTGGTGTTTGGCTGTATTTCCCCCTTGGACGTGTCTTATCTCCTGGCAAATAAAGGGCCTCGTGTATTTGGGGGACCTTGGGGGACGCTGGCAGCAAAGGGTTTGCCGACTGGGTCTCCGACAGAGCCCTTGGCAAGCGGCCGAGTCCCGCTCACTGATCTCCTGCCAAAGGCTGACGGCCGACGTGTCTGAAACCCATTCGTCTCCTCTGTTATCGGCCCAGATGACAGGCCGGGCTGACGGCACCGGCCTCCGGGGTCCCAGGCCAGAGAGGGGGCCGGCCCGACCGGTGTGGCTCAGTGGTGAGCGTCGGCCTGTGAACCAGGAGTTCATGGTTCGATTCCCGGTCAAGGGCACAGGCCCGGGTTGTGGGCTCGATTTCCAGTAGGGGGCGTGCAGGAGGCGGCCGATCCATGATTCTCTCTCGTCATGGATGTTTCTCTCTCTCTCTCCCCCTCTCCCTGAATTCATAAAAAATATATTTAAAAAAGGAAAAGAAACATCGACAGGAAAATCATGGATTGGCCCCATCCCTGTGCACAAATTTCATGCACTGGGCCACTAGTGTGTATATATAGATATAGATAGATAGATAGATAGATAGATAGATAGATATAGATATAGATAGATAGATAGATAGATATAGATATAGATATAGATACAGATAGACATAGATATCAATATCGATATAGATATAGATGATATAGATATAGATATAGATATAGATATAGATATAGATATAGATACAGATACAGATATAGATATAGATACAGATTTAGATATAGATGCTATAGATATAGAGATAGAGATAGAGATAGAGATAGAGATAGAGATAGAGATAGAGATAGATGTTTTAGATATATAGATATAGATATAGATATGGATGATATAGATATAGGTAGATATAGATATAGATATAGATATAGATATAGATATAGATATAGATATAGATATAGGTATGGATGATATAGATATAGGTAGATATAGATATAGATATAGATATAGATATAGATATAGATATTGATTTCAGACAGGAAGGGATAGGGAAAAAGAGAGAGAAACATCCATGATGAGAGAGAATCATGGACCGGCTGCCTCCTGCTCGCCCCCTACTGGGGATGGAGCCCACAACCCGGGCCTGTGGCCTTGACCGGGAATCGAACCCGGGACCCTTCAGTCTGCAGGCCGACACGCTCTCCACTGAGCGAAATGGGCTTAATCTTCATTTCAAACACTGACCAGTAATAGTCAGGGCCTATCGGATGTTGTGTTTGATGTAAACATACATCTTTTTAAAAAATATATATATATATTTTAATTTTAGACAGAGGAAGGGCAAGAGAAATATTCATGATGAGAGCGAATCATGGACCGGCTGCCTCCTGCACGCCCCCTACTGGGGATGGAGCCCGCAACCCGGGCCTGTGCCCTTGACCGGGAATCGAACCCTGACCTCCTGGTTCACAGGTGGACGCTCAACCACTGAGCCACACTGGCCGGGCTGAACGTAATTCGTGTGAAGGGGCAGTTTCTACCCGTGGTTTCATTCCCTGGGCCTGCCACCCACCCCGGGAAGAGAATATATATCCCCCGGGACTCTAAGAGCAGACACGCATCGTGGAAACGCTCTCTGGGTTGGGCGGACCCAGGCGGGGTTTCACATAATCTACGGATGACGTCTGATTAGCTTACGAAGTGAGAATAATGGTCCGAATCCAAGATTCCGTCACCCAAAGTCATGAAGTGACCTCAACGGTCAGGTATCCATGTGCCTGTGTGATTGTCTTGTGGGTGTTTTTTTAATTTAAGAAAAAAAATTTTTTTTCAGAGAGGAAGGGAGAGAGAGAAACATCCATGATGAGAGAGAATCATGGACCGGCCGCCTCCTGCACGCCCCCCACCCTGGGGATCGAGCCTGCAACCCGGGCCTGTGCCCTTGACCGGGAATCGAACCCGGGACCCTTTGGTCCACAGGCCGACGCTCTATCCACTGAGGCCCGCTGGCTGGGTACCTGTCTGTATTTTATTCTGTTTTTTTTCCAAGGAGAATTTTAGGTAGCCCCTAACCACCTGCCTGCCTGCCTGATTGCCCCTAACCACCTGCCTGCTTGATGCCCTTAACTGCTCGCCTGTCTGTCTGACCACCCCAATAACTCAACTGCCCGTTTGACCACCCCCAACCACTCGCCTGCCTGCCTGATTGCCCCTAACCACCCGCCTGCCTGCCTGATTGCCCCTAACCACCCGCCTGCCTGCCCGATCGCCCCTAATCACTCACCTGCCTGCCTGATCGCCCCTAATCACTCACCTGCCTGCCTGATCACCCCTAACCACTCTCCTGCCTGCCTGATCGCCCCTAACCACTCACCTGCCTGCCTGACTGCCCCTAACCACTCGCCTGCCTGCCTGATTGCCCCTAACCACCCGCCTGCCTGCCCGATCGCCCCTAACCACTCACCTGCCTGCCTGATCGCCCCTAATCACTCACCTGCCTGCCTGATCACCCCTAACCACTCTCCTGCCTGCCTGATCGCCCCTAACCACTCACCTGCCTGCCTGACTGCCCCTAACCACTCGCCTGCCTGCCCGATCGCCCCTAACCACTCACCTGCCTGCCTGATCGCCCCTAACCACTCACCTGCCTGCCTGATTGCCCCTAACCACTCGCCTGCCTGCCCGATCGCCCCTAACCACTCACCTGCCTGCCTGATTGCCCCTAACCACCCGCCTGCCTGCCCGATCGCCCCTAATCACTCACCTGCCTGCCTGATCGCCCCTAACCACTCTCCTGCCTGCCTGATCGCCCCTAACCACTCACCTGCCTGCCTGATTGCCCCTAACCACCCGCCTGCCTGCCCGATCGCCCCTAACCACTCACCTGCCTGCCTGACTGCCCCTAACCACTCGCCTGCCTGCCCGATCGCCCCTAACCACTCACCTGCCTGCCTGATTGCCCCTAACCACCCGCCTGCCTGCCCGATCGCCCCTAACCACTCACCTGCCTGCCTGATCGCCCCTAATCACTCACCTGCCTGCCTGATCACCCCTAACCACTCTCCTGCCTGCCTGATGCCCTTAACTGCTCGCCTGTCTGTCTGACCACCCCAATAACTCACCTGCCCGTTTGACCACCCCCAACCACTCTCCTGCCTACTTGACTCCCCAACCACTCTCCTGCCTGCCTGATCGTCCCTAACCACTCGCCTGCCTATGTATATAAAAGGCTAATATGCAAAGTGTCCCCTGGGGGAGTTCGCCTGGGAGACCGGGAGTTTGGTCACTGGCTATGACGTGTGCTGACCACCCAGGATTCTAACGTCTTGCCAGACGCCAAGAAAATGCCTCGATGAAACACCCAGTCAATTTTCCTGGGGAAAAAAAATGACTTTAATTTGTTAATTAGTCCACACCCAAGGATATTGTCCCATTGACTTTTAAAAAATATATATATTTTATTGATTTTTTTACAGAAAGGAAGGGAGAGGGAGAGAGAGTTAGAAACATCGATGAGAGAGAAACATCGATCAGCTGCCTCCTGCACGCCCCCCACTGGGGATGTGCCCGCAACCCAGGTCCATGCCCTTGACCGGGAATCGAACCCGGGACCCTTCAGTCCTCAGGCCGACGCTCTATCCACTGAGCCAAACTGGCCAGGGCTCTCTCTCATCATTGATCTCTCTCTCTCTCTCTCTCTCTCTCTCTCTCTCTGAACAGTTGACTGACCTGCTGACAAAAAAAAATTTTTTTAAATATATTTTTATTGATTTCCGAGAGGAAGGGAGAGGGAGAGAGAGAGAGAAACATCCATGATGAGAGCGAATCATGGACCGGCTGCCTCTTGCACGCCCCCCACTTGGGATCGAGCCCGCAACCCGGGCCTGTGCCCTTGACCGGGAATCGAACCCGGGACCCTTCAGTCCACAGGCCCACGCTCTGCCCACTGAGCCACACCGGCCAGGGAGAACTTGTTGTCAATGAGCCATCGTTTGGCAGGTTTTTCCTCACTTTGCTCCATCGCTCAGACACGGGGTCAAGGCGACGCCTTGAATCAGTTGTAGTTCCTCACAAAGGTTATTTTTTTTCTTCTTTTCTTTCCGTTTTTTCTCTTTTTCTCTCTTTGGATACATTTCACCAGCCCATTGGCTAAGACCTTCATCATTTTCTCGTTCTTCCTGGAACCTCCCCAATAAATATTCGGGTCTTGGTTTGCTCGGATGTCCTCACAGATGAGGGCTGTGAGGGGCTAGGTGGGCCGGGGTCGGCCAACTGCGGCTCGCGAGCCACATGCGGCTCTTCGGCCCCCGGCGTGTGGCTCTTCCTAAGGCATAGGAGTTACCCTCATGAAGTGAATCCCCATGTACCTCCCGATATAGTTTCAGTTGAAAAAATTTGACTCCCCAAAGAAATTTCAATCGTCGTCCTATGGATATTTGGTTCTGTTGACGGGTGAGTTTGCCGGCCCCTGAAAGGTGTCAAACTCAAAGGCGAACACGGGCCCAAATACACAAGGTTTAGGCTCCTGTGGGCCCCAAACCAGCAAAACCTCCCGTTTCCATAGCAACCTAGGTTTATTCCGATCGATCTGCGATGGCGAACCTTTGGAGCTCGGCCTGTCTGCATTTTGGAAAACCCTCACTTAACTCCGGTGCCGTGTCACCTAGAGGAATTTTTTGATCGTTGCGACCACAGTCAAACAGAGACATATATTGCTGATATCTATTTTATATATTTAAATGCCATTGGACAAAGGAAAATCAGCCAAGAAAAGGAGTTTGCGTGTCAACCTCTGACACGCGTGTCCTAGGTTCGCCATCCCTGGGATAGAGACACGCTGAATGCAAACAGCTGAAATCAATGAGTCATAGTTCACATAAAATAATAGGACGTTTAAATAAAAAATTAACGTTCACATCATAGCGACTGTTCACATGTCTGCCCCCCGGTGGTCAGTGCACGTCATAGCGGCTGTTCACATGTCTGCCCCCGGTGGTCAGTGCACGTCATAGCGGCTGTTCACATGTCTGCCCCCTGGTGGTCAGTGCACGTCATAGCGACTGGTCGACCAGTTGGCTGTCTCCCCCCCCCGGTGGTCAGTGCACGTCATAGCGACTGTTCAAATGTCTGCCCCCTGGTGGTCAGTGCACGTCATAGCGACTGTTCAAATGTCTGCCCCCTGGTGGTCAGGGCACGTCATAGCGACTGTTCAAATGTCTGCCCCCTGGTGGTCAGTGCACGTCATAGCGACTGTTCAAAAGTCTGCCCCCTGGTGGTCAGTGCACGTCATAGCGACTGTTCACATGTCTGCCCCCTGGTGGTCAGTGCACGTCATAGCGACTGGTCGACAAGTTGGCTGTCTCCCCCCCGGTGGTCAGTGCACGTCATAGCGACTGTTCAAATGTCTGCCCCCTGGTGGTCAGTGCACGTCATAGCAACTGGTCAAATGTCTGCCCCCGGTGGTCAGTGCACGTCATAGCGACTGTTCAAAAGTCTGCCCCCGGTGGTCAGTGCACGTCATAGCAACTGGTCAACCAGTTGGCTGTCTCCCCCCAGTGGTCAGTGCATGTCATAGCGACTGTTCAAATGCCTGCCCCCTGGTGGTCACTGCACGTCATAGCGACTGTTCAAATGTCTCCCCCTGGTGGTCAGTGCATGTCATAGCGACTCTTCAAATGTCTGCCCCCTGGTGGTCAGTGCACGTCATAGCGGCTGTTCAAAGGTCTGCCCCCTGGTGGTCAGTGCACGTCATAGCGGCTGTTCAAAGGTCTGCCCCCTGGTGGTCAGTGCACGTCATAGCGACTGTTCAAAGGTCTGCCCCCTGGTGGTCAGTGCATGTCATAGCGACTGGTTGACCAGTTGGCTGTCTGCCCCCTGGTGGTCAGTGCATGTCATAGCGACTGTTCAAATGGTCAGACACTTAGCATATTAGGGTTTTCTATATATATATATATATAGCATATATATGTATATGTATATATATATGATGCATAACAAGATATGATAAAAATTAAGTGATGAAATTTTTATTAAAACGTTTCTTACATATTCTATTGGGCCACAAAAATATTCGTTATGGGGTGCGTGTGGACCGCGGGCCGCGAGTTTGACATCCATGGGGGCGCGCACGTCTAGTGCGATTGAAACTTCGTGGCTCACACGCAGACGTCGGTATTTTGTGGAAGAGCCACACTCAAGGGGCCAAAGAGCCGCATGTGGCTCGCGAGCCGCAGTTTGCTGACCACTGACCTAGAACACTTGGAGCCAAGAAAATGACGAATGCCAAACTCATTAAAAAAAGAAAAAATTACACATTGCAAAGACTTTTCAAATGTCAAGAGCGATCTCACCTCCAAATTCTCTCTAGAAAATTCCTGCCACGTAAACCTCAATCTGCTTTTTTGTTTTATTTAAAATATATTTCTATGGATTTCAGAGAGAGGACGGGAGAGACAGAGAGAGAGAGAAACATCCAGGAGGAGAGAGAATCATGGACCGGCCGCCTCCTGCACGCCCCCTACTGGGGATGGAGCCCACAACCCGGGCCTGTGCCCTTGACTGGGAATCGAACCCGGGACCTCCTAGTTCATGGGTCGGTGCCCAACCACTGAGCCACACCGGCCGGGCTCCAATGGGAGTTTTCTTAGCTTCCGTGCCTGTCTTTCTCCCTGTGCCCTGCACCCTTTGTGGGTTTCCAACATCTGGGCTGCGACTGGGGATGAAATAATGCGTCCACCATGCTGCCAGGAAAGGTGTCGGGGACAGAGATCCCATCCCAGCCAACGGGGTGTGAGTCATTCCACAGATTCATGTGTTTATTTTTCCTCTTGAGTGTCAATGCTTCAGGCTTTCATTTCTGACCCATAAACCAATTACCAATTTCTCTCTCTCTCTCTCTCTCTCTCTCTCTCTCTCTCTTTTCAGGGGCGGCTAACAGTTAACTGTCCTGGTTCTCGAAAGGCAACATTTCCGTAATCCAAAGAGAAGCGTCGTTAAGAGAACATGGGGCCTCGGCTGGTGTGGCTCAGTGGCTAGAGCGTCGGCCTGTGGACTGAATGGTCCCGGGTTCGATTCCCGGTCAAGGGCACAGGCCCGGGTTGCGGGCTCCATCCCCAGTAGGGGGCGTGTGGGAGATCCTTTCAATTCAATCAGCATCTCCAAGTACTAATGACGGCCCAGGAGCAGGGACAAGGAAGACCAATGGAGACCGCGGCTTTGCATCTGTACCAGCAAAGCTGGGGAGGCCATGAACCCGATGGGCTATTCCATCCATAAACCCTAGACTGTGTCCTTTATGAATCAATAAAAAATTTACAATTTTTAAGCATAAACCTGTGTTTTCTATCAAAATTACTTCTTGCGTGAATTTTGGGACACCCTATACCTGTGTATATACACGTATATCTCTATGTATAAAAAGCCAGCAACCAGGACGCTGTAACGACCCCAATGACCGGTCCCTATGAGACCAAGGGACCCGACTGGTGCATAAATTCATGCACTGGGCCTCCAGTATTGCCTGTGAACTGGTCCAAACAAGGGGTGTGGCCAGCCAGCCAACCTCCTGCATCCCTCCCCCTGGCCGGCCCCACCCCGGATGGGCCCCCAAAACCCCGATTGGCCTGCAGCTCCTCCCCCCAGCCAGCTCCACACCCAATTGGCTCCCCTCACACCAATCGGGGATGGGGCTGGCCACCCAACCTCCCACGGCGCCTCCCCCAGCCACTGGCCCCCAATCGGCCCCCTGACCCCATTCATGGCCATGACTGGCTGGCCTGCTGCTCACAGCCCCTCCCCATGGCTGGCCCTGCGCCCAGTTGGACCCCCAACCCAATCAGGGTGGGGTTTGCAGGTCATTCACCCATGTGCCCTTCCCCCATCCATCGTGGTCCTGATTGGGCCCAGGCCGGTCGGCCAACCTCCTAGAATCTCCTCCTCTTGACCAGCCCAGCACCAGTCCACCTCAATTGGGGCCGGGCCGCCCATACCCCACCTGTGCACAAATTCGTGCACTGGGCCCCTAATATATATATATATATTATTGGTTTCAGAGAAGAAGGAAGAGAGAGATGGAGAGAGAGAGAGAGAGAGAGAGAGAGAGAGAAACATCCATGATGAGAGAGAATCATGGACCGGCCGCCTGCTGCATGCCCCCTACTGGGGATTGAGCCTGAAACCCGGGCCTGTGCCCTTGACCAGGAATCGAACCCTGACCTCCTGGTTCCTAGGTTGGCGCTCAACCATGGAGCCATGCCAGCCGGGCTGCCCATACCCCATCTGTGCACAAATTCGTGCACTGGGCCCCTAATATATATATTATTGGTTTCAGAGAAGAAGGAAGAGAGAGATGGAGATGGAGAGAGAGAAAGAGAGAGAGAGAGAGAGAGAGAGAGAGAGAGAGAGAGAGAGAGAGAGAAACATCCATGATGAGAGAGAATCATGGACCGGCCGCCTCCTGCACGCCCTCTGACTGGGGATCGAGCCCACAACCCGGGCATGTGCCCTTGACCGGGAATAGAACCCGGGACCTCCTGGTTCCTATGTCAACGCTCAACCACGGAGCCACGCCGGCCGGATGGACTGTCTTTTTCTCCGTGCCCATGGCTGACCTCAGGGCTGGGCTGGCTCCCCAAACGTTCGTTCTGACCAAAGGTAGACACTGCCAGGCACACCGCACGGATCCGGTGGCCCAAGAACCATCCACCTGTAACTCGGGGGCGGGGGGGGGAGCAACGATTATTCCAGCTCAGAGGAGCAGGAAAGCTGCCGATATTGGACGCACAGCTGTCGGGCATGAGCCAACACACGTGTTCTGATGGGAGTCTTGGCGAATTTTCACCGGTTTACGCCATCCGGGCGATGGAACTAGGTCAGAGGATTTATAAAGAGAGGAGAAAGAAAGAAAGAAAGAAAGAGAGAGAAAGAGAGAGAGAGAGAGAGAGAGGAAGGAAGGAAGGAGGTCCTGCCTGGTCTGGCTCAGTGGTTAGAGCATCGGCCCACATCCTGAAGGGTCCCGGGTTTGCCCATCAGTGAAAGACAAGTCTCACACAAAATCTCAAATACAGGTGAAATCTCACGTACAGGAGAAATTTATTTATGAAAATAAAATGAATGAAAAAAAAATAGTCCCAACCCAGCCAGCGTGGCTCAGTGGTTGAGCATCGACCTATGAACCAAAGGGTCCCGGGTTCGATTCCCGGTCAAGGGCACAGGCCCGGGTTGCGGGCTCGATCCCCAGTAGGGGACATGCAGGAGGCAGCTGATCCGTGATTCTTTCTCATCATGGATGTTTCTCTCTCTCTCCCTTCCCTCTCTCAGAAATCCATAAAAAGATATTTTTTTAAAATAAAATAAAGAGGCGAGAGTGTACGAGAACGGACCGGATTCCTGGCCCAGAGAGAACCTGAAGCAAAGAGGCTCCAACCCCGAAAGGAACACTTTGTGGGCGTTAGGGTCACGGAAGGCGGAACGTTCGAGGCCAAAGGGAAAAAAGGGATTATCGATGTTCTAGGTCAACTGGAAACCAGCTGGGCTGAGACCCAAATGGCACCAAGTCCCCAGGGACAGGGAGTCAGAGATTTCGGAAGGACGCTAGGTGGGCCTGGCTGGCGTGGTTCTGTGGTTGAGCATTGACCTAGGAACCAGGAATTCAGGGTTCGATTCCGGTCAAGGGCACAGGCCCGGGTTGTGGACTCCATCCCCAGTAGGGGGCGTGTGGGAGGCGGCCAATCCATGATTCTCTCTCATCATGGATATTTCTCTCTCTCTCTCCCTTCCTATCAGAAATCTATAAAAAATATCCTATATAATAAAAGCCTAATATGCTAAGTGTCCAGTTGTCTGGTCTGTTCAACCAACCAAAGTGTAATATGCTAATGATATGCTGAGGCCACTCAACCACTCGCTATGACGTGCAGTGACCCCCAGGGGGCAGACAGTTGACTGGTCAACCACTCGCTATGACGTGCACTGACCCCCAGGGGGCAGACAGTCGACTGGTCGACCAGTCGCTATGACGTGCACTGACCACCAGGGGGCAGACAGTCGACCGGTCCACCAGTCGCTATGACGTGCACTGACCACCAGGGGGCAGACAGTCGACCGGTTGACCAGTCGCTATGACGTGCACTGACCACCAGGGGGCAGACAGCCGACTGGTCGACCAGCCCGTGAGAGCCGGTTCCAGCCCGATCCTGCAGGCCAGGGCAAGGGACCCCAATGGTGGATGAATTCATGCACCGGGCCTCTAGTATTTTAAGAAAAAAGAAAGAGAGAGAGAGAGAGAGAGAGAGAGAGAAGAAGAAGAAGAAGGGAGGAGTCTATAGTCTTTTTCTGAGCAGAAAACTCT
This sequence comes from Myotis pilosus, assembly GCA_036010255.1. Taxonomy (NCBI): domain Eukaryota; kingdom Metazoa; phylum Chordata; class Mammalia; order Chiroptera; family Vespertilionidae; genus Myotis; species Myotis pilosus. The sequence goes on from JASKON010000052.1 coordinate 266,226, forward strand.
CTGGGGGCTTGAGGGGTAAAGACAAAGTTCTTAGCAAGTGGAATGTTGTCTAAGCAAAACGAGATGTCGGTTGCGAAGTCGTCCAAAGGTCGGTTCCCAGGAGACAGGTGTGTGGACTCAATTTTCTTTTTAAATCCTCACCTGAGGCTATTTTCCCCTTGATTTTCGGAGAGAGTGGGAGAGAGAGAGAGAGAGAGAGAGAGAGAGAGAGAGAGAGAGAGAGAGACATCGATGGGAGAGAGACACATTCGATGGGTTGCCTCCTGCACACACACCCCAACCAGGGCCGGGGCCGGGGCCGGGGAGGAGCCCGCAACTGAGGGACACGGCCTTGACAGGAATCGAACCCAGGACCCTTCCGTCCGCAGGCCAACGCTCTACCCGCTGAGGCACACTGGCCAGGGGTGAATTCAATTATTTGATCGGAACCCACAGCGTGTTGTGGGGAATGGGGTTCCCTTTCCCCTGAGCATTTGGGCCTCGGAAATTCAGTGAGTTTTTTGTTGTTTCTGTTGATGATGTTTTATCGGCATCACTTGCCCCGGGCACAGATAAGACGAGGGCTCGCCCATGTGAGCAAGTCTGCAGGTGTGTTTCTGTGTGTGTTTTTTTTCAACCTGCATTATGCAAATCGGGTGGCGGGAATGAACAGCCTCATTTGCATATCCCAAAGGTGAGTCTCTCAGGTGAACTCCTTCTACCTGGGAAGACCTACCTTCTGAACGGACTCCGCAGAATTGCACAAGGGCCGGGGTTTGGGGACAGGTGCCCCGTGGCCTCCAGGAGGGTCCCGTGTCCCTCAGGACGGCCTTTCTGTTTTGTCCCAGAATCAGGTAGACACCATCGCGGGCAGGTGAGTCGGGGCAGGTGTTTGGGGCGGATCTCAGCCCATTCCTGCGAGATCTGGTGTGGGGACCGGCCCATGGGGTTCTCAGGGTGACGACCACATGGCCTCTGGGGTGACCCATCGGGGGGATTTTTGATGGAATAAAGGTTGGTTATTTCTTCAGGAGGTGGGACTTAGCACAGCTCACCTGGCAGCAGACAGCTGAGCTTACCAAGAGAGAGACAGAGAAAGAGAGACAGGGAGAGAGAGACAGAGAAATAGAGATACAGAGAGAGAGAAAGAGAGAGAAATAGAGAGAGAGATAGACAGAGACAGACAGAGATAGAGAAATAGAGAGAGAGAGACAGATATATACAGAGAGATAGAGACACAGAGAGAACAGGAGACAGAGTTAGAGAAATAGAGAGAGAGAGACAGAGAGAGAGAAAGAGACAGAGAGATAAATAGAGAGAGAGATAGACAGAGACAGACAGAGATAGAGAAATAGAGAAAGAGAGACAGATATATAGACAGAGATAGAGAGAGAGAGAGAGAGAGAGAGGAACAGATAAACAGAGACATACAGAGATAGAGAAATAGAGAAATAGAGAAAGAGAGACAGATATATATAGAGATAGAGACATAGAGAGAAGGGGAGAGAGACAGAGAGAGAGAGACAGAGAGAGAGAAATAGAGAGAGAAAGAGATAGACAGAGACAGAGATAGAGAAAAAGAAAGAGACAGAAATAGAGAGAGAGAGACAGAGAGAGATAATGAGACAGAGAGAGAGAGAGAGAGAGAGAGACAGAGATAGAGAGGCAGACAGACAGACGGGCACAGACCGGTTCTTCAGCGTTCACTGGGGTCGGCTCCCTCCGGTCTGGTGCATTGAAAATCAAAGAACAGGCGCTTAAAATGCCACAAAAAAGGAAAGACAAGTAGCAACAAGGATCCCTCATCAGAACCGGCCAAGATTTCAGGTGTGTGGCTGGCAGGGTGTGTGTGTGTGTCAATTCCAAAACTTCACTCATGGGCAGGGCCCACCCTTGGGAGATGGATGAGTAAGAGACACGGGCAGATGGGTGAGTGGTTACTTGAGTAGATATATGGGTAGAGATCTCCTTTGTTCTCTCCTTTTTTAAAAAAAATAATACTTTTTTTATTGATTTCAGGGAGAGGATGAGAGAGAAACATCCATGAGGAGAGAGCATCATGGACCGGCTGCCTCCTGCACGCCCCCTACTGGGGATCGAGCCCACAACCCGGGCATGTGCCCTTGACCGGGAATCGAACCCGGGACCTCCTGGTTCATAGGTCGATGATCAACCACTGAGCAACACTGGCTGGGCTGTTGTTGACACTAGGATTGATGTCACCCATTTCCCCATCTCTGACCCCCACCCCCCAGCTGCAGCCCCTCTCCAGGTCTCTACAGTATTGTCGGTGCCCATTGGCTACTCATATCCTAAATAATAAAAGCCTAACATGCTAAGTGTCCAGTTGTCCGGTCGTCCGTTCAACCAATCAAAGCATAATATGCTAATGATATGCTAAGGCCGCTCAACTTCTCGCTATGACGTGCACTGACCACCAGGGGGCAGATGATCCCACCTATAGGTTGGCTTGCTGCTGAGGGTCTGGCCGATCAGGACTGAGCGAGACGGGCCGGACACGCCCTGGAGCCCTCCCTCCGTCCCTCCCCAGCTGGCCAACCTCCCGTGTCCCTCCCCGGCCCCCATCGTGCAACGGTGGGGTCCCTCGGCCTGGCCTGCACCCTCTCGCAATCCGGGACCCTTCGGGGGATGTCAGAGAGCCGGCTTCGGCCCCATCCCACAGGCCAGGCCGAGGGACCCCACTGGTGCACATATTCGACCACCGGGCCTCTAGCATGCATTTAAGGTCTTTGGTTCATCTCTTCCCATGCCCTCACGCACCCCCTTCCTGTTGAGATTCATCAGTCTGCTTCTTGTATCCAAATCTCTGGTCCTTTTGGAGGGTGGGGGCGGGGTCAGTATATTTTGTTCATTAGATTCCACGTGTGAGTGGGATCATGGGATACGTGTCTCTCTGACCGGCTTATTTCACTTAACATCATGCTCTCTGGGTCCCTCCGTGCTGTCCCAAAGGGTTAAGAGACCCTCCTTTTTCAGGGCTGCATACTATTCCACGGTGTCAATGGACCACAGCTGTTTTATCCACTCATCTGCTGATGGGCACTTGGGCTGTCTCCAGATCTTAGCGCTTGTAAATCGTGCTTCTATGAACACAGGGGAGCACATATTCTTTCTGATGGCTGTTTCGGGGTTCTTAGGATGGGTGTTTGAAGGAGGCGATTAGCATGAAGTACCTAGCTGAATTTAAAGGTTCAAACACGGGTAATGACTTACTGATGGAATTTCTGGGTTTTGCTCCTTTTCTTTCATGGCAATGACTTTTGCTATCATGTCCTTTGGTCATCACAGCACACCCCCCCCCCAAGTGTGTAACAACTCTTAGCTTTCCTAAAATCACCAGATAGTGGTCTCCCTTTGGACTAAATGGCCAACCACAGAAGGAGATAAAGACATCACGTCTTTTCAGGGGATCTGAGTTAATTCCACGTAGACGTGGTGAGACTAAACTCTGAGGTTCTGCTTCTTGAGGTTATGTGCTCACGAGGCCTGTCTGAGGGTAGGTTTAGGGATGGAGCCAAGTAACTCACACCCTACAAAGGAGCTGGATGGCCCCAGAACTTGGCACAGCTCAAGCTCCTCATTAATGGGCCAAGAGATACAACGAATGGAGAGCTTGGGGCCTATGCCAGGAGAGTGTCAGAAAACCAGTTTTTAATTGCTGGTAGTAGAGATAGGATCCCCAAATTCAGGGAGCATTTCCAAACGGGAGCTGACTTAAGCAACCCCAAGATGACACACTTTTCTTTCCAGGAGCTTGGATCTTCGGCCAAAGAAAATAAGAAGGTACTCAGATCTCCAAGATGACGCTCAGGTACGGGAAGCAATAAGCCACCGGGCAAACGCGCTGATGCTGATGGGTAATTTTGTGGTATTTGTGAAGTCAGCTCGATAGCCTGAGGCATGCACTATTGTGCATTCATCATGTGGTTAGCTGTCAAATGTCTACATGTATCTTCTGGGTTCAGTAAGTTCATAATGAAAAAAGGAAGTAGGAGAGATGTAGACAATTGGAACAAATAGAAATGGCCAATTTCCAACACACTTATTTTATTTTATGTTTATTCATTGATTTGAGAGAGAGAGAGAGAGAGAGAGAGAGAGAGAGAGAGAGAGAGATTTGTGGTTCCACTTACTCATGCACTCATTGGGTGATTCTTGTGTGTGCCCTGACCAGGGATCGAACTCGCCACCTTGTCATATCAGGATGATGCTCTAACCACCTGAGCTACCTGGCCAGGGTCTGTATTACTTTGAAATATTGTACAAACTGGAATTGAGAGAAACAACGCAATGATTTTGGTGAAGATGAAAGCATTTCTGGAATTATCATGGTTTGTCCATAGACAAAGTCCTGGCTGTCGACTTCTTGTTAACAGTTTCGGGGGGCGGAAAGTTTGGGGAAAGCAGAGATTCAATCTCAAGTCAGTAGTTGTATCGGAGGATTTATAAAGGGTCTGGGAACAGATGGGGTCAGGGAATATTTCTACCCTCCTCCTTCCCAGGGTCAATATTTAACGACGATTTTACTCTATGAAGAAAGACAACATAGAGATTGAACCAATGGTTCCAATATCCATTACCTGGGACCTGGTAGAGACCCAATAGGAAGAGAAATATTATTTACTAGAGGCCCGGTGCACGAATTCGTGAACCCGTGGGGTCTCTCTGCCTGTCCTGTGGGATTGGGCCGAAACAGGCTCTCCAACATCCCCCAAGGGGTCCTGGGTTGAGAGAGGGCACCGGCCAGGAAAGGGACCCCACTAATGCACGATCAGGGCTAGAGAGGGACACAGAAGGTTGGCCAGCTGGAGATGGGCCATGGGAGGGCTGCAGGGTGCAGCTGCCCCATCTCGCTCAATCCTGTTCAGGTGGATCCCAGCAGCAAGCTAATCTACCGGTCGGAGCGTCTGCCCCCTGGTGGTCAGTGCACGTCATAGCGGCTGGCCAATGGGTTGCCTGTTTGCCCCCTGGTGGTCAGTGCACGTCTTAGCGAATGGTTGAGCGGCTGTAGCATATCATTTGTGTATAATGCTTTGATGGATTGAACGGCCAACTGGTCGACCAGACTCTTAGCACATTAGGCTTTTACTACATAGGATGTGTTTGAGAAATCAGGACTTGAGTTGGGAATGAGCATAATTAAGAAGCGGACTAAATCCATGTCCAGATTCCAGGATTCATCTTTCTTCCATGCCCCCCTTTTCCTTTATTTTGGGGCGCCTTTTTCTTTGTTTGTTTTTCTCATTTTCGACCAAATGTTTTGTTTTTTTTCAGCAAAGCTGGTATAGCCACAGACAATTATATTTCCACGTGAGGAAAGTTAGCAACACAACTAGTAACATAACCACATATGTCTTAGCCATGTGACCTTAACCACAAGTCAACAAATTAACCGGGAGCCTAATTGCATAAGTCTGTGCAATATCACCATAACCACATGTCAGAAATCGTAAGCACAAGTCAGCAACATAACCACCAAGATCCCCTCCTACGACTTAGCGCCTCTCACCCCAGGAATAAATGCTTTGTCTCCGAGCAAATTTATGTTTTCGGATTCCACCTCCTAGAACAGCAATGAGTTTGAGTGTGTGGAAAACCCAGGAGAGCCGGCCCCTGAGCAGGGTGGGTACCGTTCAACAGCCATGACCGACATGGACGTGGAAAGAGAGAAGCCCATAGGCCCTGTCCTGGGACATGTGCCTGGCGTCCCACCTACCCTGTTGCCTTCACAGAAGGTGACGTCGGCGTGGAACAGGGACCCTGAAACCATCCAGAAAAGGGTGTTTCCAGTACAACCCGTGCTTGTTTTTCAGGAGGTGCTGGGCGTCCCTGTCTTGGATGTGGTTACTCCTCACCATGGGCCGGTCGCAAAGGGCGGATGATGACAAGCCGAATATCATCCTGATAATGGCCGACGACCTTGGGATTGGAGACCTGGGCTGCTATGGAAACGACACTATCAGGTGTGCCCTCGAGGCCAGGAGGGTTGACGCCTCTCATGACCGCCTCTCCCTGCAATGGCAACGTTATTCTGTTGGCTTTGTCTTTGAGAGTGAGGTCATATTAGATGCACGTGGATTTGAGTCTTGATTCTGGACTCACGGTTGTGCAACCTCGGACAACTAACCTCACCTTTACGTGTCTTAATTTTATTATCTACTGAAGGTCCAGTGCATGAAATTTGTGCATGGGTGGGGTCCCTAGACCTGGCTGACGATCAGGGCTGATCTTTGGGGCGATCGGGCAGCCCCGCCGACACCTGCCTTGTCTGGCCTGGGGTGTACAGGCTGGGGGCAGCTCCCGTGTTGACCATCTGCTCCCTGGTCGATTTGCATATTAGGCTTTTATTATATTTGACTAGAGGCTCTGGTGCACGAAATTCGTGCATGGGGCGCGGTGTCCCTCGGCCCGGCCTGCACCCTCTCCAATCAGGGACCCCTGGTAGGATGTCTGACGGCGGGATCGGGCCTAAGCCGGCACAGACATCCCTCTCACAATCCAGGACTGATGGCTCCTAACCGCTCACCTGCCTGCCTGTCTGATTGCCCCTAACCACTTCTGCCTGACAGTATGATCGCCTCCTAGCTGCTCCCCTGCTGGCCTGATTGACACCTAACTGATCCCCTGCCGCCCCGATCACCCCCAACTGCCCTCCCCTCTGGCCTGATGGCCCCCAACTGCCCTCTGTTGCTAACCCAGTCACACCCAACTGCCCTCCCTGGCCAGCCTGGTCACCCCCAACTACCCTCCCCTGATGGCCATCTGGTGGTGGCCATCTTGTGATGACGTGAGGGTGGTCATCTTGTGGTGGCCATCCTGTGATGACATGAGGGCGTCACGCAAGTGAGTGAGGACCACCTACGCTTTTATTAGTATAGATTATACGTTATTATATTTGATATTAGGACTATATCTACAATAATAAAAGCATAATATGCAAATCGACCAAACAGCCGAACACTGGAATAACTGTCTGGAGGACCTTCCGGACAAAGCTGGGGCTGTGAGGGCCTACTCTTGCATGAATTTCATGCATCAGGCCTCTAGTATATATATATGTATATTTGATTTGCAAAACCAAATTATACCACTTCTGCAAAAACCAACAGCTTCCAAAAAAAAAAGTAGAATAGGGTCTGCATTCCAAGGTGTGCTTTCTTCCCAACTGAGCTCAGGAAATTATAGGAAACAGATTTTTTTAAAAATATATATATTTTATTGATTTTTTACAGAGAGGAAGGGAGAAGGAGAGGGATAGAGAGTTAGAAACATCGATGAGAGAGAAACATCGATCAGCTGCCTCCTGCCTGCCCCCGACTGGGGATGTACCCGCAACCAAGGTACATGCCCTTGACCGGAATTGAACCTGGGACCCTTCAGTCCACAGGCCAACACTCTATCCACTGAGCCACACCGGTCAGGACGGAAACAGATTTTTTTAACCTTCAGATCTGTGTGTGTGTGTGTGTTTCTCTGTGTGTCTCTCTGTGTGTCTGTCTGTCTCTGCCTCTGTCACTCCCTCCCCACCATTCCCTCCCCGCCCTCTATCTATGTCTCTCTCTCTCTCTCTCTCTCTCTCTCTCTCTCTCTCTCTCCTCCCACCCCAATTCTTCAGTGTCCCCTCCATCTCCCTTTCCAGGACCCCCAACATCGACAGCTTAGCCAGAGAAGGTGTCCAGCTGACCCAGCACATCGCCGCCGCCTCCGTGTGCACCCCAAGCCGGTCCGCTTTCCTCACGGGAAGGTACCCGATCCGATCAGGTGTGTGAACGGGGGCCCCCCTGGCCCCGCTCTGCTGTCCTGTTAGAATTGGGGGCATGGCTCGGCCAGTGTGGCTCAGTGGTTGAGCGTCGACCGATGAACCAGAAGGTTCCCGGTTCGATTCCCACCCAGGGCACAGGCCCGGGTTGTGGGCTCCATCCCCAGTAGGGGGCGTGCAGGAGGCAGCCGGTCCCTGATTCTCTCTCATCATGGATGTTTCTCTCTCTCCATCTCCCTTCCTCTCTGAAATCAATAAAAATATCTTTTTTTTAAAAATCAACAAAATTTTGAAAGAAGAGAGGTGCTCCCTCTCTGAGAATTCCTGCCCTGATTTGATCTCTTGATTTTTATCTAAGCAGCTGGCTCGCCAAGACGTCCTGACCTAGTTCTCTCTCTTGATTTTATCTAAAAATGTTTCTATTTGTGTTTTTTTTTTGCTCTTCACCTGCTTTCTCCCGTGTTACTCAATTTTGTTTCCACTCCTTGAGTTGGCCCATATTTTGGAAGGAAGTCAGGATGGACCCGTTTGGAGAATTGCCCAGGCCCAGCTAGATTGCTCAAGAACGTAAAATACACCCAGGATCCTGGCATCACTGCCAACGGAATCGAGCAAAGTCTCCCCAGATTCTACTACCCGCCAGGGACCCCTGTTGGCCATCTCGGGGTGTTCTTCTGTTTCCCGAATCCTTCAAAAACTTCATTTGCTTTCTTCCATTCCTTGCCCATGAATGATGAGTCTTTAGTCTCAGGGTGACTGGTCCCACCCACCTACTTGACATCAACTCTAGTCAAAACCAACGTGTCTACTTTTCCGAGATGCCCCAAATTCAGGTTCTGGCCAGGAAATGAGCTTATACATCTGTCCTACCAATAGAACTAGACTCTATTATTGGGAAGAATTTTTAGTAGAAACACAAGAGTTTGAAGTTCTTATGAGATTTAATTTTTTTTATTAAATATGTTTTTATTGATTTTTAGAGACGGAGGAGAAGGGAGAGAGATAGAAACATCAAT
>JASKON010000052.1:277500-320000 GCA_036010255.1 Myotis pilosus
ACACAAGCGTCCAAGGAACACAGCATCCATGAAAGAGATAAACAAAAAGTACACACGGACTGTGGAAGGACTGAGGAAGAAACCACTAAGACACGGTTAAAAACAATCATCAATAATCATATGAAGTGACAGGAAAAAAATAGCAAATAACGTTTCAAAACATAGAAGAGAGAACCGAAATACATAAATATATCACCATATAGATTTACGCTAAGAGGCCCGGTGCACAAAATTCATTCATGCATGGGGAGGGGTGTCCCTCAGTCCTGCCTGCATCCTCTCCAATACGGGACCCCTCAAGGGACGTCCGACTGCCAGTTTAGGCCTGATCGTGATCTGGCCTAAACCGGCAGTCGGACATCCCTCTCACAATCTGTGACTACTGGCTCCTAACTGCTTGCCTGCCTGCCTGCCTGATCGCCCCTAACTGCCTTCCCCTGCTGGTCTGATTGCCCCCTAACCACTCCCCTGTCAGCCTGATTGCCCCCAACTGCCTTCCCCTGCCGGCCTGATCACCCCCAACTGCCACGGCAACCCAGCACTGACTGCAGGACTGACTTCTGGTCAGTTGAGCCTTCAGTTGTTATAAACCCTGGGTTTTAATATATATATATTTTAGAGGCCCGGTGCACAAAAATTTGTGTACTCAGGGTGGGGGGTCCCTCAGCCCGGCCTGTGCCTTCTTGCAGTCTGGGACCCCTCGGGGGATGACCACCTGCTGGCTTAGGCCTGTTTCCCGGGGGATTGGGCCTAAGCTGGCAGTCAGACATCCCTCTGGCAGCCCAGGAGCCCTCGGGGGATGTCCACTTGCCAGCGGGGAGCAGGCCTAAGCTGCAGTCGGACATCCTTCGCGCTGCTGAGGAGGCGGGAGAGGCTCCCACCACCACCACTGTATGGCAGCCGTCAGCCTGGCTTGTGGCTGAGCAGAGCTCCCCCTGTGGGAGCGCACTGACCACCAGGGGGCAGCTTCTGCATTGAGCGTCTGCCCCCCTGGTGGTCAGTGTGTGTCATAGTGACCAGTCATTCCCAGTCATTCTGCTGTGAGGGTCAATTTGCATATTATTTTCCTTTATTTTTCTTCCTACCTGTCCACTCACAACCAGACTTTCAAACATTTTCCAACTGCGGAAGAGCTCAAAGTGAGTCCGTGCTGAACTTGGATGTTGAAGGGAAAGAAAAATATGTGCTACTCCATTTTTGCGTGCTGGCTTAGTGTTTCAAATGAAAAGAAATTGATCACATAGGTGATCATTTGTCATAGGTGAGCACGTTATGTGTTATGTGTGCATGTGTGTGTTTAATTTCAGGGAAATGGCATCAGGGCTTAAACTGTCACTACCGAAATGACCACTGCCACCATCCATCTCACTATGGGTTCGATTACTTCTACGGCATGCCATTCAGTCTGTACGACACGTGCTGGCCGGACCCTTCCCGGGACGCGGAATTAGCCATCAGCGGCCGCCTCTGGATCTGTGTGCAGCTGGTCGCCCTGGCTGCGGTCACTCTTGCTGTTGGGAAACTGAGTCGCGTGCTCTGCGTTCCCTGGGCCCTCATCCTCTTCTTGGTTCTTCTCATCCTTCTCCTGGGCCACTTCTGGTTAAACAGTTACCAGTCGAGCCTCTACTGGAATTGCCTCCTCATGAGGGAGCAAGAAATTACCGAGCAGCCCATGAAGGCGGAAAGAGCTGGGTCCATCATGGTGAAGGAGGCGATTTCGTTTTTAGAAAGGTAAAGATGATTGTTTATTTTTAGATTCATGAAAAGATAAGGGAATGCGTATCTATCTCTATATATAAAAGACTAATTGACCGAACGTCCGTCCGACAGACCGACCAGCCGGCCGGCCGGTACATACGATGCACACTGGCAATTTAAAAATAAATGTTGGCTCGCGCATGTGAGATACATATAAAGTTTTTTTACTCTTCATGTGGTAAACAGGAAGATATTAGAATACGTTTAATCAATTTATCAGTTATTGATTTTTTAATATTTTTAATGATTTTTATTTTTCAAATATATTTTATTGATTTTTTACAGAGAGGAAGGGAGAGGGATAGAGAGTTAGAAACATCGATGAGAGAGAAACATTGATCAGCTGCCTCCTGCACACTTCCTACTGGGGATGTGCCTGCAACCATGGTCCATGCCCTTGACTGGAATTGAACCCGGGACCCTTGAGTCCGCAGGCCGACGCTCTATCCACTGAGCCAAACCAGTCAGGGCATCAGTCATTGATTTTATCAATGTTGTTTTCATACCATGTTTTGTTTTTACATCATGTTTTGTATATCATGGCTTTGTTGTTGCTATATCATGTTGTTATCGTTTATTTATTAATCAATTTATATATTATTTTCATATACAGTTCACTAATTTTCTTTCATCTCCAACACTTCTATTATAGAGAAAGGGCAAATAGCGATATTAACATATTTCTTCTCATTAATTTCCTTTCAATGTGCAGGAATCCGTGCACCAGGCCACTAGTATATATAAATATATTTTTGGTGGGTGGCAGTATATTTTGTTTTTAATATATTTTTGTTGATTTCAGAGAGGGAGACGGAAAGATAGAAACATCCATGATGAGCCCTGACCGGTTTGGCTCAGTAGATAGAGCATCAGCCTGTGGACTCAAGGGTCCCAGGTTTGATTCCAGTCCAGGGCATGTACCTTGGTTGCGGGCACATCCCCAATAGGGGGTGTGCAGGAGGCAGCTGATCAATGTTTCTCTCTCATCGATGTTTCTAACTCTCTATCCCTCTCCCTTCCTCTCTGTAAAAAAATCAATAAAATACATTTTTTTAAAAAAAAGAAAGAAACATCCATGATGAGATAGAATCATTGACTGGCTGCCTCCTGCACGCCCCCTACTGGGGATCAAGCCTGCAACCCGGGCCTGTGCCCTTCCACTGGAATCGAACCCAGGTCCCTTCATTCCGCAGGCCGAAGCTCTATCCAGTGAGCCCAATTTGCTAGGGAGGGAAGGCGCTCTTGACGAAATTATATCTTGCCTGAATATCCAAAGATGAGTAACAGCGAGTTGAAGGAAGGCGTGAGCATGCATTCCAGGGAGAAGTTGCAGCAGGAGGAAAAGTAGGTGTTTGCAAGGATCTGTGAGCAATTTGGTCTTGGCAAGAGCTCTGCCCGAGGAAATGTCAACCTCTTTGACCGTTCCATAGACTTGCGTATGAATATAAAGGATTTTTTTGGGGGTTCCAAACATCAATGCTTTCTCTCTCTCTCTCTCTCTCTCTCTCTCTCTCTCTCTCTCTCTCTCTCTCTCTTTAAATTACAGTTGACGTACAATATGCTGTTAGGTTCCAGCGTACCACATAGTAATTTTCCCGATACTTGGCAACATCCATAGTTATTACGCTATTCTTGACTCTATTCCCCGAGCTGTAATTAACGTCGCCATGACGACGGTGTAACCACCAATTTTTATTCCTCAAGCACGTCACCTTTTTTTCCACCCAACCGGCCACCGTGAGTCTGTTCCCTGTATCTGTGGCTCTGCTTTCTTTGTTTGTTGATTTGTTTTTTTTAATTTGACTTATAAATGAAATCACCCGGTGTTCGCCTTTCTCCGTCTGACTCAAGTCACTTAGCACAATAGCCGCTCGGTCCATCCATGCGGACGCAAATAATTAAGATTCCCTTCTTTGTTTTTAGGGCCAACTCAAGGTTCCGTTGAGTATAGGCACCACTTCTCCTTTATTCAGGGACCGGGAGGAACCTGATCATTAGCGTCGTCTTTTTACCCCACAGCCCAGGCGGAGACGACACCCAGGGAGAGTGTGGGAGACGTAGGACCTTCTTTACCTTGGAGATGCGGCTCTATCTATGGCTGGTTTCGTGTTGGGGCAACTCCTCCATCGCCTGGCGCCCTGGCCAAGTTCTAGAGGGATTGACCAAAAGCACCTCAGCTAACCCTTTAGATAGATCAGATGGAAACTGGTGTGACCTCATTCCTCATGAGTATATTAGTTTACTCTTATGCTAATATATATGTTACTAATAAACTAATGTATATTAGTTGCCTAGGGCGTCCCCCAAAAATGTATCCCACACAGGGTGACTTCAACCAACAGGAATGGACGCTTTCTCTCACCGTCTGGATTCCAGAAGTCTCATATCACAGTGTCTGTGTGGGCGGGAAAGAGGACTGGGACTTCTGAGCCAGGGGAAAGTGTGTCGAGAACAGAGGGACTTCAGTTTTAGCTCCTGGGCATTTTTGAGTGTATAGGGGCCAACCCTAACTCGAACCCGAACCCTGACTCTAACCCTAACCCTGACACCAACCCTACCACACACTCTAACCCTAACCGTGACTCTAACATTACCCTAACCCTACCACTGACCCTAACTCTAACCCTAACGTTAATCCTAACTCTAACAGTAAACCTAGTCCTAAACCTAACCATAACCCTGACCCTGACCCTAACCTTAACCCTAAACTAGACTGTAACTCTGATCCTAACCATGACTCTACCACTAGTCCTGACACTAACCCTAACCCTAATCTTAAACCTAAACCTAAACTTACCCCTGACCCTAAATCCAACCCTAACCGTAACCCTAACAATAACCCTAACCCAACCCTACCACTGACTCTAACCCTAAACCTGACTGTAACATTACCCTAACCCGACCAGTGACCCTAACTCTAACCCTAACCGTAATCCTAATTCTAACACTAAACCTAGTCCTAACCCTAACCCTAACCCTAACTCTAACCCTAACCCTAACCCTAACCCTAACCCTAACCCTAACTCGAACCCTAATCCTGAAGCTAACCCTAACCCTGACACCAACCCTACCACTGGCTCTAACCCTAACCCTGACTCTAACATTACCCGAATCCTACAACTGACCTTAACTCTAACCCTAACGTTAATCCTAATTCTAACAGTAAACCTAGTCCTAACCCTAACCCTAACCCTGACCGTGACCCTAACCCTAACCCTAAACAACTAGACTGTAAGTCTGATCCTAAACATAACTCTACCACTAATCCTGACAGTAACCCTAACCATAATCCTAATTCTAACACTAAACCTAGTCCTAACCCTAACCCTACCCTAACCCTAACCCTAACCCTAACCCTAACCCTAACCCTAACCCTAACCCTAACCCTAACCCTAACCCTAACCCTAACCCTAACCCTAACCCTAACCCTAACCCTAACCCTAACCCTAACCCTAACCCTAACCCTAACCCTAACCCTAACCCTAACCCTAACCCTAACCCTAACCCTAACCCTAACCCTAACCCTAACCCTAACCCTAACCCTAACACTACCTCCTCTCTGGCTTCTGGTGTTTGCCAAAAATCCCTGGTGCTCTTGGCTAGTGGCCACGTACTCCTATTTCTCCCTCCGTCTTCACAAGTCCTTCTTTCCTCTCCGTGTGTCTGTGTAGCTCCTCACAGCCCTCTTCCTATCAGGACACCCATGGACTCTGAGCCCATCCTACCCCAGTTAACCTCTTCTTAAGGAATTCTATCTCCCAAGACCCTATATGCCCAATAAGATCACATTCTGAGTTTCTATGTGGACCACTTTGGAGGGACACCCTTCAACCCAGTCAACCATGGCCACACTCCTTCTTGTCTTTCTTTCTAGCTTATTTTTTCACCCAGTCCTCACACATTGATATCCTACCAGATAGTAGAAATTTCCCCAAGACTGGGATGGTGTTGTACGCTGCCCTGGTCAGCTGAGGACCTATCTTTCCTGCAGACCGATTGTCAGGGCTTGAAGGAGTCAACCTCATTCCCTGGGTCCTCAAATGGGAGTCAAAGGTGTGTGGACAGATTGCCAAGATCTATCTGTCCGTGCTTGCTCTTGGGTTGTGAAAGCGCAGATGTTTCTGAAGAACCACTCTGATCAGACCGTCTCTTGTGTGCGTCTTGGGGTGTGACTGTAGGCTGAGATCTGGTGAGCCCTGGGAAAGTGCTCCCAGCAGAGCTGGACTTGAGTCATAACCCTGTGTGACCGCGGAGAGCAGTATGACCTACCCACGTCCTGGCACCTGAGAGGTGGCATCACCCCATGATTAGAGGCTGAGTCTGGAGGCTGGAGGATTCTGGAATCCATTCCAACCAGGAGAGGCTCTCAAAGGGGCTGCCTTTGTGTGTGTCCCCTCTCATGGGTCGCGACACACACTGGGTCTGTGTGTCGGAGAACAATGTGGTTCCCACTCCGGGAGGTGGGGAACTCACTCGCGAGGGGCTCGATGTCTTTTCAGGCACCGCGAAGGACCTTTCCTCCTCTTTTACGCGTTTCTTCACGTCCACACGCCTCTCCCCACGACCGACGACTTCATTGGCACCAGCCAGCACGGCTTATACGGGGATAACGTGGAGGAGATGGACTTCTACGTGGGTAAGTGTCAGGATGGAACGGAGAAACATCAGCTGAGCGTAGGAGGAAGTCCATGTTGACACTGACTTGACCATAATCACCTCTTCAACATGGGATGCTGATGGGAAAACAGGGGACTCACATAGGATTCTCTTTTTAAAAATATATATATTATGGATTTCAGAGAGGAAGGGAGAGGGAGAGAGAGAGAGAGAAATATCAATTTTGAGAGATCAATCATGATTGGCTGCCTCCTGCATGCCCCCTACTGGGTATCAAGCTTACAACCCAGGCATGTGCCCTTGACCGAATTCAAGCCCAGGACCCTTCAGTCCACAGAATGACGCTTTACCCACTTAGCCAAACAGAATAGGGCATAACTAGTCTTTCTTAAAATATATATATTTTTATTGATTTTAGAGAGGAAGGGAGAGAGAGAGAGAGAGAGGAGAGAGAGAGAGAGAGAGGGAGAGAGAGAGAAAGAAACCTTCATGATGAGAGACAATCATGAATCGGCTGCCTTCTGCACGCCCCCCACTGGAGATGGAGCCCACAACTATGACCTTCTGGTTCAAAGGTCAACACCCAACCCCTAAGCAAAACCCTCTGGTCTTACACATGATTCTTGGGGTGTAAGATTTGGGGCATTGTCGATGAGAAACATTTTTGCAATGATTCCCAAAAGAATGTGCATGCATTGGGACTAACACAGATGCCCAAAGCTTATAATTTTATTTGTTTTATGGGTCCGTTTTTATTGTTTCAGGCAAACTCCTTGCTGCCATTGATGACCTGGGGCTGAGGAATCACACGCTTGTCTACTTCACGTCAGATCACGGGGGACATTTGGAGGCCAGGCAAGGCCACGCCCAACTCGGTGGATATAATGGGATATTCAAAGGTGAGCAGGGAAGATCGGACCTGGGGTGTCCTTGTGACTAGGGTAACTAGTTCATTGTAACACAAGATCCGTGGCATGAAACACCAGATGAATGATGCATGAGACACTCAACAAGATGATTGTTTATTGGACGCTTGGTCAAAAATAAAGCGTAGGGTCCCAAACCCAAGGATATTGACCTTAAATTGCTAACATTTCTAGACAATATTCTAGACATGGGCCTCCCTGATAGTCCTACGAGTGAAAGAGTGTTCACATAAGCAGATGGCTTGAGGGAGGCATTAAATGAGTTGAATATCTAATCATCGATTCCATCCACAAGATGGAATAAGAATAAGAAGAAATGTGGTCTACAGAGAGGGCACATAGAAGTCTCCTTGGGCATTAAGAAAGCTTTGGGGGCCCTTTCCCAGAGATATGGCCTAGCTTCTCTGAGGTTTTCTTTTTTTAAGATATTTTTATTGAATTCAGAGAGGAAGGGTGGAGGAGAGAGGGGAGAGAAAGAGAGAGAGAGAGAGAGAGAGAGAGAGAGAGAGAGAGAGAGAGAGAGCCATCAATAATGAGAGGAAATCATTGATTGGCTGCCTCCTGCCTGCCCCCTACTGGGGATGGAGCCCACAACCCGGGCATGTGCCCTGACTGGGAATTGAACTGTGACCTCCTGGTTCATAGGTTGACACTCAACCAATGAGCCACGCTGACCAAGCTCAGGTTCTACACTGAAATTCACAACACCGATTCCATGTCGTGGTCGAACATGTCATCCGTGGAAACATATCCACCATGAGCCACCACACTGGCCTGGTCTGGTACCATGTTTCCTGATGTTGTAAGAAGATTACTTGCAACCTGTTCCGCACATCTGAACCTCTGATCTGAAGGAGACTCTACAGCACTTTGTAGAGATACATGGATTGTTATTCATGCAAATGTGGGCTTTATCGTGTTGCATCCAGCAGGAAATGACTCCCGTGTGAACGAGATGAAAACTTTGTGTCACTCTCGCCAAAGGGTGTGAGTGTCAGCAGCTTAGGGTTTGTGCCACCAAACGGTGAGCCTAGGAAGGGAATAAATAAATCAAAAGTAAAATTTCATGAGAACGTTCAGAAATATCACCGTGTCTGGGCAGGCTCTGACTCAAACTGTGCTTGGAGTTATTTAATGTGTCGACATCAGAAACGTCCTAACCTGTCTCTTTATAAAAAGGAATTTTTTTGAACCAGAAGGGGATCAAGATCTCAAATGCCTATTTTGTGAACATTTGAAATGAAGGAGGGAAGGTTAGCCCAGTTTTCGACAATAAGGTGGGGATTGGATTATGGGATCGTCAATGAGCTTACGTGGCCTCTTGAGGGCGGACACCCCTTGTCAAAGGGGTATTACCTCTGGCATTTCAGAGATGGGTTAAGCTAGCTGCACAAGAACAGTAGACAGAACTGGCTTAAAACATGTCACTGAAGAAGTTATAGGCCTGGATGTGAAGTTATAGGGTGATCCACCCAGACCAGCCTGCCTAGTTAGGAATTTATGATCAGACTAGAGGCCTAGTGCATGAAATTCGTGCACTGGGTGTGGGTGGGGGGGCATTGTCCCTCAGCCCAGCCTGCACCATTTCCCAATCTGAGACCCCTCGGGGGATGTCCAATTGCCAGTTTAGGCCTCTCACCATCCAGGACTGCTGGCTCCCAACCGCTCACCTGCCTGCCAGCCTGATCACCCCTAGCCACTCCCCTGCCAGCCTGATCGATGCCTAACTGCTCCCCTGCCAGCCCAATTGCCCCCAACTTCTCTCCCCTGCCGGCCTGGTCGCCCCTAACTGCCCTCACCTGCTGGTCTGATTGCCCACAACTGCCCTCCCCTGGAAACCATCTTGAGACCACATGGGGGTGGCCATCTTGTGCTAGGGCATGATGGTCAATTTGCATATTACCTCTTTATTATATAGCATAACGCTGTGAGGTTACTGTCCATTGAATCTTTTTCTTACCATCCACCCATGAAATCATAAGAATCCATTTGCACAGTAGGATGGCCATTCCTTCTCGTTGGGTCAAGAAAATTCTGTTGTATGCTGGTCATCCTGGTGTCCATTGGTCACTGGGAGCTTCCTTTCCCAATAAATTTCTGGGTTTATAGGGAAATAATAATTTAGCATTTATGAATACTATTCATGTTACTAGGAAACCCCTGTGTGGGCTTGGGCTTCCTGTCGCTGTGTCCAATAAGGAAAGCAAGGATGAATCCTATAAGGCATTTACTGAGAAGGCCAGCCCACCAAGAAGACAAGCACAAAGTTGTGTCTTCCAGCATGATTCAGGGCATAGGATTATAAAGGGGAAGGGGCTGGGGTGAGGCTGGGAATGGAATGCAGCTATGTGCAACCCTGGGGGAACGCAGACATCAGTTATTGTCCTTGGTCATCAGGTGATGAGATGATGTGGACGAGATGATGTGGGTGAGATGATGTGGGTGAGATGATGTGGGTGAGACGATGTGGACGAGATGATGTGAACGAGATGATGTGGGTGAGATGATGTGGGTGAGATTATCTGAGTGAGACGATGTGGACGAGATGATGTGGGTGAGATGATGTGGACGAGATGATGTGGACGAGATGATGTGGGTGAGACGAAGTGGGCGAGATGATGTGGGTGAGACGAAGTGGGCGAGATGATGTGGGTGAGATGATGTGGATGAGATGATGTGGACGAGATGATGTGGGTGAGACGAAGTGGGCAAGACGATGTGGGTGAGACAATGTGGGTGAGATGATGTGGGTGAGACGAAGTGGGCGAGATGATGTGGGTGAGACGATGTGGACGAGATGATGTGGGTGAGACGATGTGGGCGAGATGATGTGGGTGAGATGATGTGGACAGGATGATGTGGGTGAGACGATGTGGATGAGACGATGTGGGTGAGATGATGTGGGTGAGATGATGTGGACGAGATGATGTGGGTGAGATGATATGGACGAGATGATGTGGGTGAGATGATGTGGACGAGATGATGTGGGTGAGATGATGTGGACGAGATGACGTGGGTGAGACGATGTGGGTGAGACGATGTGGACAAGATGATGTGGATGAGATGATGTGGACGAGACGATGTGGGTGAGATGATGTGGGTGAGATGATGTGGGTGAGATGATGTGGGTGAGATGATGTGGGTGAGATGATGTGGGTGAGATGATGTGGGTGAGATGATGTGGACGAGATGATGTGGGTGAGACGATGTGGGTGAGACAACGTGGACGAGATGATGTGGGTGAGATGATGTGGACGAGATGATGTGGGTGAGATGATGTGGGTGAGATGATGTGGATGAGACGATGTGGATGAGATGATGTGGGTGAGATGATGTGGGTGAGATGATGTGGGTGAGGTGATGTGGGTGAGATGATGTGGACGAGATGATGTGGGTGAGACGATGTGGGTGAGATGATGTGGACGAGATGATGTGGGTGAGACGATGTGGGTGAGATGATGGGGGTGAGGTGATGTGGGTGAGATGATGTGGACGAGATGATGTGGGTGAGATGATGTGGACGAGATGATGTGGGTGAGATGATGTGGGTGAGATGATGTGCGTGAGATGATGTGGACGAGATGATGTGGGTGAGATGATGTGGGTGAGATGATGTGGGTGAGGTGATGTGGGTGAGATGATGTGGACGAGATGATGTGGGTGAGACGATGTGGGTGAGATGATGTGGATGAGACGATGTGGATGAGATGATGTGGGTGAGATGATGTGGGTGAGATGATGTGGACGAGATGATGTTTTGACTCCTGGTGGGTCAGCCTGACCCTGGGTATCAGTTCTCTTTGCTAGATTCACAGCTGAGTCACCACCCCATCACTTCCCACAGGCCTTGCAAAGGAAACTTAAGAAAAACTTAACCCCCTCTTCCCATAAATACATTTTTTTCTAAGATGTAAAATAATAGGATGATTTTTTAGATGAATTCAGGTGCTTTATCTACCTGATTATAAGTTCCCCTATCATTGATTCAGTTACTTTTCAACATGCTGGACTCAGCACGGAACAAATCAGACACAATTTTCCACCTTCGTGGTAAGAGGCATGCCAGGAAAAATAATAAAAATATGTAAATTATCTATCTATCTATATAAAAGCCTAAGCAACCATCTGACCATTCAACCATTCAACCAGTAGCTATGATGTGCACTGACCACCAGGGGGCAGACGCTCAACGCAGGAGCTGTGGAGCTGCGGTGACTTGGCAGCTGTGATTCTTGGGTGACACGCCCAGAACCAGAGAGGATGGAGACCGATTGTGGGGTGCATCACCCCCAAACTGCTCTATCGCACAATCCAGGACCCTTTGGGGGATGTCGGAGAGCCAGTTTCGGCCCAATCCCCATAGGCCAGGCCGAGGGGCCCCACCTGTGCACGAATCTGTGCACCAGGTCTCTAGTGTCATTCCTTAGAGGCAAGTTAAATCCCACAGAAAGGTACAGCAGAGAAGGATGGAGAAAAATAGAGCAGAAAGGATTCTGGGAGGGGTATGTCTGCTATTTTAAACAAAATCACCCCCTAACTGCCCTCCCCTACTGGCCTGATCGTCCCCTAACTGCCCTTCCCTGGGAAAGTACTGTT
This sequence comes from Myotis pilosus, assembly GCA_036010255.1. NCBI lineage: Eukaryota > Metazoa > Chordata > Mammalia > Chiroptera > Vespertilionidae > Myotis > Myotis pilosus. The sequence goes on from JASKON010000052.1 coordinate 289,398, forward strand.
GGGCAAGAACCCATGAGCAGTCCAAGAAAATAGGGTTCCAGGGGCGTCTATCGCTGACCCCATCAGGTGTCTGCCCATGGTGGGCACTGAGCAGAGATGGACTTAATTGAGGGTGATTGACATTTTTAAATACTCTTAGATCAGTCATTATTTTAACTGCAACTTCATTGCTTTGCCCCGTAGGAGGGAAGGGCACGGCCGGTTGGGAAGGTGGGATCCGCGTGCCCGGACTTTTCCGATGGCCGGGAAAATTGCCCGCCGGAAACGTCATCGATGAACCTACCAGCTTGATGGACATCTTGCCAACGGTAGCAGCGTTGACCGGAGGCATCGTCCCTCAGGACAGGTGACGTCATGTAATCTGTTCACGGAGATTCTCTCTACCTTTGTCTTGAGAAGATTCAGGTCCAGGGAGATAAACTATCCTAATGGGGACACTTTCTCCCTGGAACCCAGGTAATTTCTGCCTTTGTCTAAGGCTAAGTCTATTGACCATTACTCATACACCAGCATCAATGTTGTAGTTCTACTAGAGGCCCGGTGCAAGGGCCTAAGCCAGCATCGGACATCCCACTCACAATCCAGGACTGCTGTCTCCCACCTTTGCACCTGCCTGCCTGCCTGTTTGCCCCTAACCACTCGATTGCCAGGCAATGGATGCATAACTGCTCTCCCCTGCTGGCCCGATCACCCGCAACTGCCCTCCCCTGCCAGCCTGATCGCCCCCAACTGCCCTCCCCTGCAGGCCTGGTTATCCCCAATTGCCCTCCCCTGCCAGCCTGATCGCCTCCAACTGCCTTCCCCTGCCGGCCTGATCGCCCCTAACTGATCTTCCCTGCCAGCTTGATCGCCCCTAACTGCTCTCCCCTGTCAGCTTGATCGCCCCCATCTGCCCTCCCCTGCTGGCCTGATCGCCCCCAACTGCCCTCCTATGCCGGCCTGATCGCCCCCAACTGCCCTCCCCTGCCAACTGCCCTCCCATGCCAGCCTGATCGCCTCCAACTGCCCTCCCCTGCCGGCCTGATCACCCCCAACTGCCCTCCCCTGCCGGCCTGATCACCCCCAACTGCCATCCCTTGCCGGCCAGATCACCCCTAACTGCCCTCCCCTGCCAGCCTGATCACCTCCAACTGCCCTCCCATGCTGGCCTGATTGTCCCCAACTACCCTCCCCTGCAGGCCATCTTGTGGCTGTGGGCACCGCCATCTTTGAGGGCATGGCAGTCAATTACCATATTCCCTCCTTATTGGCTGGGGGCGCCGCCATATTTGCGATGGTGTGAGACGGTCAATTAGCATATTCCTTCTTTATTGGATAGGATGGCCCCTCTTAGTCGCTTTGTAGTCTTTATCTGGGAGGAAGATGGAGACAGGAAGGCTAGGAGGTGGGAATATGGCCAATCAAACTCACTCATCCACAGAAGAGGAAGAATAATTCCCTACTGTCTGGTGTCCCAGGGGCAGAAGGCGTGGGTGAAGGTCAGACATTCGATGGACATTTTGAACTCTGTCACACATATTTCCAATGTCATTATATTGCCTTGTTCCTCTCTTTGGTCACTATTGACCTAGGTGGGTTTTCTAATTATTCCTTGATAACAGCTCTAAAAGGGACTTCAATAGATTCAACCCACTCTCACCTCACCCTTCTCAGCCCAAAGAGTTATGTTAATGTGTCTTTCTTTTTTAAAAATATATATTTTATTGATTTCAGAGAGGAAGGGAGAGGAAGAGAGAGAGATAGAAATGTCCATGATGAGAGAGGATCATGGATCGGCCGCCTCCTGCACGCCCCCTACTGGGGATGGAGCCCGTAACCCAGGCACGTGCCCTGACTGGGAATGGAACCATGACCTCCAGGTTTACAGGTCAATACTCAACCACTGAGCCACACCGGCCGGGCTAATGTTTCCTTCTTTATCTAATAAAGATGACCTACTTTTGCAGGAAAGTCAGATCCCAAGCTCATTAGAATCAAAAAGAGACCTCTCCAATTTTTCAACATCGGTGTCAGCCAGTAATAGAAGTTACTGAGAGTTCATCTAAAATAACTGAATAGCATTCCCTACTTACAACAGCATTTATCAAGTTGACTGAAAGATCCATTCAGCCCTAGCTGGTTTGGCTCAGTGGGTAGAGCATTGGCGGCCTATGGACTGACAGGTCCCAGGTTCAATCCCAATAAAGGGCACAGGCCCGGGTTGTGGCCTCCATCTCCAGTAGGGGGCCTGCAGGAGGCAGCCAATCCATGATCCTCTCTCATCATGGATGTTTCTATCTCTCTCTCTCTCCTTCTCCCTTCCTTTTGAAACCAATCAACGTATAAAATAAAATAAAGACAATAGTCTTAGGGACGATGTCATTTTTAAGTTACTAAGCCAACCGGAGTCAGAAAAAATAATTGTCCGAGATATTCATGGGGTGCGTTGGTTGACTTTGGGGCAATGGTGGTTCCCGCCTACTCAGCACACTGTTCTCCCGGCCCACGGAAGGTCGTGGAAGGTCATGGGATGCCCTGAGCATCCTTCCAACAGTATCATGACCTAATATCTTTGCCTGACCTACTTCCTGTGTGTCTACACAACAGGGCGATTGACGGCCGAAACCTCATGCCATTGCTTCAGGGCGAGATCCAGCGTTCAGAGCACGAGTTCCTGTTTCACTACTGCAGTAGGTTCCTCCACGCCGCCCGTTGGCGCCCCAAGGACAGTAAGTGGACCCCGGCCCGTGCACCCTACAGATGCCCAGAGGAGTAGGGTCCCTTTCGTCTCTGTGACTTCCTCATTTTTATCCCTTAGCCCGGTACCTGTAGTCTAGCGTCAGCGCTGAAAATACCTTCTCTGGAAAGTTTCAAAGAATTGCTCTCCTTCAGAAAGACAGAGAGACAACTTTCAGAAATATCAACTTTCCTAACCGGTGTGGCTCAGTGGATAGGGCGTCGGCCTGCGGACTGAAGGGTCCCGGGTTCGATTCCCGGCCAAGGGCATGTGCGTTGGTTGTGGGCACATCCCCAGTGGGGAGTGTGCAGGAGGCGGCTGATCGATGTTTCTCTCTCATCGATGTTTCAAAGTCTCTATCCCTCTCCCTTCCTCTCTGTAAAAAATCAATAAAATACATTTTAAAAAAAGAAATATCAACTTTGAGAAATGCTCTCTTTTTTATAACTTTTTAAAATATATAAATATTTTTAAATATATTTTATTGATTTTTTACAGAGAGGAAGGGAGAGAGATAGTTAGAAACATCGATGAGAGAGAAACATCGATCAGCCGCCTCCTGCACGCCCCCCACTGGGGATGTGCCCACAACCCAGGTCCATGCCCTTGGCCGGGAATCGAACCCAGGACCCTTCAGTCCTCAGGCCGACACTCTATCCACTGAGCCACACCAGTTTCGGCTTAAATATATTTTTTTAATCGATTTCAAAGAAGAAGGGAAAAGGGAGAGAGAGATAGAAACATCCATGATGAGAGAGAATCATGGATCGGCTGCCTCTTGAATGCCCCCTACTGGGGATCAAGCCCACCACTGGGGCATGTGACCTTGACCGTGAATCGAACCCAGAACACTTTGGTCAGCAGGCTGATGCTCTATCCACTGAGCCACACCAGTTCAGTCAAGAAACGCTTTCTTTGTTAGTTCATGTTGCTCAGTAGATTCCACATAGAAGTCCGATCGTATGATTCTTGTCTTTCTCTGACTGGCTTATTTCACTCAGCATCAGGCCCTCCAGGTCCCTCCATGTGGCCTCAAAGAGAAATAGACCCTCCTTTTTCATGGCTGCATAGTATTCCATGGTCTCAATGCACCACATCTTTTTAAAATCCATTCGTCTAGCCCTGGCCTGTTTGGCTTAGTGGATAGAGCATTGGCCTGGGGACTGAAGGGTCCCGGGTTCGATTCCAGTCAAGGGCATGTACCTGGGTTGCGGGCACATCCCCAGTACAGGGCGTGCAGGAGGCATCCCATCCATGATTCTCTCTCATTATTGATGTCTCTCTCTCTCTCTCTCTCTCTCTCTCTCTCTCTCTCTCTCTCCCTTCCTCTCTGTAATCAATAAAAAAAAATTTTTTTAAAGAAGGGATTCTGATGTTCTGATGTTCTGAAGATTAGCTGGTATTTGAGTTAACATGTGGACAAAGAGAAAGAGCAGAGAATGCCCACGAAGGCAGAAGATGACCAAGTCGACGGGCATATGGGCTGGGTGCCTCAGTGGGCACACAGCTGGGTGGCTCAATGGGCACATGGGCTGGGTGGCTCAATGGGCACATGGACTGGGTGCCCCAATGGGCACACGGGCTGGGTGCCTCAATGGGCATATGGGCTGGGTGGCTCAATGGGCACACGGGCTGGGAGCCTCAATGGGCACAGGGCCTGGGTGGCTCAATGGGCACACGGGCTGGGTAGTTCACTGGGCATATGGGCTGGGTGTCTCAATGGGGATATGGGCTGGGTGGCTTAATGGGCATATGGGCTGGGTGGCTCAATGGGCACATGGACTGGGTGGCTCAATGGGCACACGGGCTGGGTCTCTCAATGGGCATATGGGCTGGGTGCCTCAATGGGCATATGGGCTGGGTCTCTCAATGGGCATACAGGCTGGGTGCCTCAATGGGCACACAGGCTGGGTAGTTCAATGGGCATATGGGCTGGGTGGCTCAATGGGTGTATGGGCTGGGTGGCTCAATGGGCTTACGGGCTGGGTGCCTCAACGGGCATATGGGCTGGGTGGCTCAATGGCCACATGGGCTGGGTGCCCTGACATCTCCTTTCCTCTCCAGGCGACGCCGTATGGAAGATTCACTACGTCACCCCCATCTTCCAGCCGCCGGGAGCCCAGGCCTGCTACGAGACCGGCCTGTGCCAATGTATCGGGGACAATGTCACCTACCACGACCCCCCCCTGCTGTTCGACCTCTCCCAGGACCCCTCGGAGTCCACCCCGCTGACCAAGGACACGGAGCCCCTGTATGACCTGGTCATCCAGACGGTGGCCGACGCTGTCGAGGAACACAGGAAGACCATCGCCCCAGTCCAGCCCCAGCTTGGGCCTGACCGGAACCGGCAATTCGTGTGGCTGATGAGCTGCTGCGGGGTGTTTCCGTTCTGCTTTTGTGACAAGGAGGGTGAGGACGCAACATGAGAAGCAGCAATTAGCCTGGCCGGTGTGGCTCAGTGGTTGAGCATCGACACAGGAACCAGGAGGTCCCAGGTTCGATTCCTCGTCAAGGTCACAGGCCCAGGTTGTGGGCTCGATCCCCAGTCGGGGGCGTGCAGGAGGCAGCCGATACATGATTCTCCCTCATCGTGGATGTTTCTCTCTCTCCCTCTCCCTTCCTCTCTGACATCCTACATAATAAAGCAGTAATATGCAAATTGACCATCACGCCCTCACAAGATGGCTGCTTATCACCAGGCTGGCAAGGTGAGGGACAACCAAACCACTGAACAGCAGGCTGATGGGGCTACCAGGCCGATGGGGTGGGTGGGGAAGTTGGGGGCAACTAGGCTGGCAGGGGGGGCAGTTAGGGGTGACCGAGCTGGCAGTGTAGGGGCAGTTAGGGGTGATCAGACAGGCAGGCAGGTGAGCAATTAGGAACCAGCGATCCAGGATTATGAGAGGGAAGTCTGGCTGCCTACTTAGGCCCGATCCCACCAGACATCCCTCGAGGGGTCCCCCCTCCCCCCTGCACAAATTTCATGCACCAGGCCTCTCGTCCATAATAAAAATACATATTTTAAAAAGTAACATTTTTAGCCCTAACTGGTGTGGCTCAGTGGATAGAGCGTCGGCCTGCAGACCGAAGGGTCCCAGGTTCGATTCCCGGTCAAGGGCAGGTACCTCGGTTGCGGGCACATCCCCAGTGGGGGGCGGGCAGGAGGCAGCTGATGGATGTTTCTCTCTCATCGATGTTTCTGACTGTCTATCCCTCTCCCTTCCTCTCTCTAAAAAATCAATACAATATATATATTTTTTAAAATTACCATTTAAAACTATAGAAACGATTCTGAGCTCATGGGCCATGCAAAAACCGGGCAGAGAAATTAACAAAATAAACCAATGAATGGCGCGGATTCAGAGACATGGAAGCAATCTCAGAGGGCAGGCAGGGAGGGTGGGCGGGTGGGTGGGAGATGATTGACCGAAGGCCTTGTATGCATCTATACCTCACCCGTGGACACAGACAATGGGGGAAGGGGGGAGGGTATTGGTGGGGGTGGGGATGGGATAGCGGGGGTTGATGGGGGAAAAAAAAGAAATATATGTAATTCTTTCAACAATAAAGATTAAAAATAAAAAAACAGGCAGAAACTGGTATGACCCCCCCAGGCCACATAACTTGCTGATAAACTGACAAGGATTCAAACCTTGAGGAAGTCACGCACAACCTCGGAAAATGAAATACATCCCTTGCCCTAACGTTTCCTTTCAAACCGTGCATTATTGGGGAAATACGCATTTTTATTCTTTCTCTCGGTCCCTTAGCTCAGTGGTTCTCAACCTTCTGGTCCTTTCAATACAGATCTTCATGCTGTGGGGACCCCCAACCATAACATTATTCTCGTGGCTGCTTCATCACTATATCTATATCATCTATATCTATATCTATATCTATATCTATATATCTATATCTATATCTATAATCTATATCATCTATATCTATATCTGTCTCTATATCATCTATATCTATATCTATATCATCTATATCTATATCTCTATATCATCTATATCTATATCTATAACTATATCTATAATCTATATCATCTATATCTATATCTATATCTCTATATCATCTATATCTATATCTATATCTATATCTATATCTATATCTATATCTATATCTATATCTATATCTATATCTATATCTATATCATCTATATCTATATCTCTATATCATCTATATCTATATCTATAATCTATATCATCTATATCTATATCTGTCTCTATATCATCTATATCTATATCATCTATATCTATATCTATATCTCTATCTATATCTCTATCTATATCAGCGGTTCTCAACCTTCCTCAGGCCGCGACCCTTGAATACAGCTCCCCATGCTGTGGGGACCCCCAACCATAACATTATTCTCGTGGCCACGTCATCGCCGTCATGTGGCTGCTGTGACGAATCGTCATGGAAACATCTGATCTGCAGGATGGATTTTCATGGTGACACATCGACCATCATGAAAGCACAGTGATCAATCACAAAATCAATATGTGATTATAGACGTGTTTTCCGAGGGTCTGAGGCGACCCCTGGGAAAGGGCCGTTCGACCCCCAAAGGGGCCGCGACCCACAGGTTGAGAACCGCTGCCAGTGGATAGAACTCTATTGTGTGTGTGGCTGGCGGAATGCGGGCCAAACCGATGTTGGCTTTGTGGGCATGTTTTCCATTTATTTTCACTTATAATTGACCGACAGTATTAGATCCGTTTCAAGTGCATGACAGAGTAATTCGAAATTCATGTACGGGTTCGATTCCCGGTCAAGGGCACAGGCCCGGGTTGTGGGCTCAATCCCCAGTGTGGGGCGTGCAGGAGGCAGCCGATCGATGATTCTCTTTCATCATGGATCTCTCTCTCTCTCTCTCTCTCTCTCTCTCTCTCTCTCTCTCTCTCTCTCTCTCTCCTTTCCTCCCTGACATCAATAAAAAACATATTTTTTTAAAAAAATTAACCTACTCTATTCAAACCTAATTCTATTTTCAATCAATTCCTTTTCGGGGACCAATACATTCTTTTTTTAATTTTTTTTAAATCCTCACCAGAGGATATTTTTCCATTGATTTTTTTTTTTAGAGAGAGAGGAAGAGAGAGACAAAACTCGATGTGAGAGAAACCCAATGATCGGTTGCCTCCTGCATGAGCCCCGACCAGGGCCTGGGTCAGGGAGGAGCCCGCAACCAAGGCAAGTGCCCTTGACCAGAATCGAACCCGGGACCCTTCAGTCCGCAGGCCGCCGCTCTATCCACTGAGCCACACCAGCTAGGGCCAGGGCCCAGTACATTCTTTGTGTTTCAATATATATATATATTTTTTATTGATTTCAGAGAGGAAGGGAGAGGGAGAGAGAGATAGAAACTTTTATGGTGAGAAGGAATCATGGATCAGCTGCCTCCTGCACGCCCCCCTCCTCCCCCCAGCGCCCCCCTTGGTCACCACAGCCAGCTAGCCTGGGGTTCCATTTGGACTTAAAATAAAATAATAAAAAATTAATAATAATTCCCAGTAACTCCGCAAAAATAACAAGTGAGTCTAGATTTCGTCCACGGCGGCCCCGGAGCTGGGATACGCATTAGCAGGAGGCGGTGATGAGTTTAACATCTGTCCGGCCTGAATAAAACTCGTCGTAGCCCATTCCCAGTGTGTGTGTGTGAGATCCAACCGTAGCCTCATCATCCATTTTTTTAAAAATGACTCTCGCATCCCAGCGGTCACGGTCATGGGCACCTTGTGCGTGATGGTCCACCCAACGGCTGGGGCATTTTTCCAGGATTTTTAACAATTTCTGTGGGTATTTTAACGCCACGGTGGATGGTTATATTAATAAGTTCAGAGCCTGTGTTCCTCCTACTGTTTCCAAATCGCCCGTCGAGTTTATAGTATTTGAAGTGGAAGAATTTTTACCACGGGAGTGGAATTTCCATATTGATTTTTCCTTTTTTTTTTTTTACGACAAAGAGAGTCTTTTAAAAATATATACATACATATTTTTTTATTGATTTCAGAGAGGAAGGGAGAGGGAGAGAGAGAGAAACATCCATGAGGAGAGAGAATCATGGGTTGGCTACCTCCTGCACGCCCCCTACTGGGGATCGAGCCCACAACCCGGGCATGTGCCCTAGACCAGGAATCGAACCCAGGACCTCCTGGTTCCCAGGTCAATGCTTAGCCACTGAGCCATGGGCCCAGGCTGGCTGGGGTGGCTCAGTAGATAGACCCTCGGCCTGCGGACTGACGGGTCCCGGGTTCGATTCCCGGTCCAGGGCACATGCCTTGGTTTCATGCTCCACCCTTGACCCTGGTCAGGGTGCAGGTGGAAGGCAACCCATCGATGCATGAGGGGGGGCTCCCTCAGCCTGGCAGGCACCCTCTCTCAATCCAGGACCCCTCGGGGGATGTCTGACTGCTGGTTTAGGCCCAATTGCAGCCTAAACCGGCAGTCGGACATCCCTCTCGCGTTCCAGGACTGCTGGCTCCAGATAGCTCACCTCCCTGCCTGCCTGATCGCCCCTAACCACTCCCCTGCCTGCCTGATCAGCCCTAACCACTCACCTGCCTGCCTGATCTCCCCTAACCACTCACCTGCCCACCTGATCGCCCCTAACCACTCACCTGCCCACCTGATCGCCCCTAACCACTCACCTGCCTGCCTGATCGCCCCTAACCCCTCTGCCTGCCTGATCGCCTGCCTGCCTGGTCACCCCTAACCACTCTACCTGCCTGTCTGATCACCCCTAACCACTCACCTGCCTGCCTGATCGCCCCTAACCCCTCACCTGCCTGCCTGGTCACCCCTAACCACTCACCTTCCTGTCTGATTGCCCCTAACCCCTCTGCCTGCCTGATCGCCCCAAACCACTCACCTTCCTGTCTGATCACCCCTAACCCCTCTGCCTGCCTGATCGCCCCAAACCACTCACCTTCCTGCCTGATCACCCCTAACCCCTCTGCCTGCCTGCCTGATCGCCCCTAACCCCTCTGCCTGCCTGATCGCCCCAAACCACTCACCTTCCTGCCTGATCACCCCTAACCACTCTACCTGCCTGTCTGATCGCCCCTAACCCCTCTGCCCGCCTGATCACCCCTACCTGCCCCTGCCTTGGCCCCTGCCACCGTGGCTTTGTCCGGAAGGACATCTGGAAAGTCATTCGGCTGTCTGGTCTAATGAGCCTATGACACTTTTATTATTATATAAAATACATATATATTATATATTATATATTATATATTTATTATATATTATATATTATATATTATATATTATATATTATATATTATATATTATATATTATATATTATATATTATATATTATATATTATATATTATATATTATATATTATATATTATATATTATATATTATATATTATATATTATATATTATATAGACTGTGATTTTATTATTAGAGGTGGTGTCTGTGATTCCGTTGCTGCCAATTTCCGTGGGTTTCGTCTGAATCTTACAATTCTTTCGTTTTCAATGAAAAGAAGAAGAAGAAATGCTCTCTACACTGTTCTTTCTCTCTGAACTGAAACCTAGAAAATGAATCCTTGCCTCATTCTCTTGGCTTTTCCGACCCCCCACCCCCTTTTTCCATTGACGTCGGCATGGATGCAGAATTCCTCTCTCTCTCTCTCTCTCTCTCTCGGAAATTTCATTTCTTTGGCGGCTCCTCCAGCAGAAAAGGTGTCTTGTGAGCTGACAGCAGGCTCGCGAGACTATAACCGTTTCTAACTTTATCCCAGATGGCAGCCAGACCGGTCCCAGCGGATCCCTTGCTGCTTCTCGTAAAGATTCATTAATCAACTCTAAGGCATTTTTATTTTGCGGCGATACCAGGTGGTACGTCAAGAATAAATGCTTTATGGCGGCTCGTTTGGCCATCCTTGAAAACACACAGAGAGCCAGACGAATTCTCGGGCGGCTAGGAAAATATCGCAAAGGAAAGGTGTGGTCATGTGAGTGCGTCCTTATTTGGAAGAAATTATTTTTGCAGACGGGATGGAGGGAAGGCTGAGAGACAAGGCCGACCTGGGTCAGGGGGGGCCTCCCTCCAGGGACGGGGTCCTGGTCAGACGCAGAAGAGGAGACGCAGACACAGAGGAGAAGCCACGTGGAGACGGAGGGAGGCAGAGATGGGAGGGAGACGTCCACCAGCCCCGGGAGCCCTGGAGCCCCAGGCGCTGGGAGAGGCAGGAGGGACCCTCCCTGGAGCCTCTGAAGGGAGCAGGGCCCTGGGCACCCGGTCTCCAGGATGGACAGGAGGGAGCAGGGCCCTGGGACACCCGGTCTCCAGGATGGACAGGAGGGAGCAGGGCCCTGGTACACCCGGAGTCTAGGATGGACAGGAGGGAGCAGGGCCCTGGGACACCCGGTCTCCAGGATCGACAGGAGGGAGCGTGGCCCTGGGACACCCGGTCTCCAGGATGGACAGGAGGGAGCAGGGCCCTGGGACACCAGGATCTCAGACGCCTGGTCTCCAGATACGAGAACGGATAGATTTCATCAGTAAGCCCCGATGTCATCAAATGTTTGAATCTCAGAAGGCCATCTCAGCGAGATGCATCGTTTCCTCAGTGGGGTTTTATCCAGGATCAAAAGAGTGGGGGTGGCCCTGGCCAGTGTAGTTCATTGGTTAGAGTGCCAGCCCGTGCCCCGAAAGGGGGTCCCCAGTTCAATTCCCAGTCAAGGGCACGTACATCGGTTCCTGGTTGAATCTCCGACGTTGGTCAGGGCGAATGTGGGAGGGCAACCAGTCAACGTGTCTCTCTCACCTTGATCTCTCTCTCTCTCTCTTCTTCTCTCTCTCTTTTGCTGAAACAATACTGTCTCAGGACAGAAAAACATAGACATCTTTGCTCCACATTCCACTCAGCCCCTGGATCATGCTGGCCACCCAATTTGTGCTTATCGAGGACACAAGGGATGAGTAAATATATACTAATAGAACCATAGGTGGTCCTCGCGCCCTCACGCGATGCCCTCGCATTGTCACAAGATGGCCGCCATGAGATGGCCAGCAGGGGAGGGCAGTTGGGGGTGACCAGGCAGGCAGGGGAGAGCAGTTAGGGGCGATCAGGCCAGCAGGGGAGGGCAGTTGGGGGCGATCAGGCTGGCAGGGGAGAGCAGTTGGGGGCGATCAGGCTGGCAGGGTAGGGCAGTTGGGGGCAACCAGGCCGGCAGGGTAGGGCAGTTGGAGGCAATCACGCTGACAGGGCAGCGCTTAGGGGCGATCAGGCCGGCAGGCAGAAGCGGTTAGGGGCAATCAGGCAGGCGAGTGGTTAGGAGCCAGGGGTCCTGGATTGTGAGAGGGTGCAGGCTGGACTGATGGAACCCCCGCCCCAGTGCACAGATTTCGTGCACCGGGCCTCTAGTTAAATCATAAATACGAATGGCGATTCATGTATTCTTGTTGAGAAAAATCCAGATGGCCCCAGTGGGTGTGGCTCAGTGATTGAGCATCGACCCATGAACCAGGAGGTCAGGGTTCGATTCCCGGTCAAGGGCACAGGCCCGGGTTGCGGGCTCGATCCCCAGTGGGGGGCGTGCAGGAGGCAGGCGATCCATGATTCTCTCTCATCATTAATGTTCCTCTCTCTCTCTCTCTCTCTCTCTTTGAAATCAATAAAAATATATTTTTAAAAATTCAGATCATAACCCATGTACTTGAATGACTCCCTCTCTGCTTGTCTGACTTTCTCTAATTTTTGTGTTCAGCTATTTCTACCAGAAAATTATTTCCCCACTAAAGTCATTTACTGTTTCAGGGGCATCTATGCAGTAATTCCCTTTAAGACGCTAATGGAATGTGGGGTGAATTTCTTGATCAAGTCGAGGGGATACGTTGAAAATTGGCGTCTGTCACTTGCCAATTTCTTTTTACGGGTTGGAGTTTCAACCTATGAGACCTTCACCAAAATGCAATAAATGTATGCATTTAAAAAGTTGTGGTTTTTAACATATATATACACTAGACGCCCAGTGCACAAAATTCGTGCATGGGGGTGGGGGTGGGATGGGACCCTCAGCCTGGTCTGCACCCTCTCCAATCCAGGACCCCTCAGGGGATGTCCAACTGCCAGCTTCGGCCCGCTCCCATAGGAGGCAACTGAACCATGATTCTCTCTAATCGCCGATGTTTCTCTCTCTCCCTCTCCCTTCCTCTCTGAAATCAATAAACATATATTCTTTAAAAACAACCTGTTGGAAATGAGATCAACATTGAGCACCAACAATCCCCCCGCCAAAAGTTATGGACGGCATTACAACCAATGGGCGTTTCATCATCCGGAATGGTAGAGAAGTTTATTGGCTTTCACATCCATTCCTTGCATATTTCAAAGGACCAATGTCCATGGCCTTTGGTGGCCTTTGGTGGCCTTTGGTGGCCTTTGGTGGCCTGCTGTCAATCAAATGGCTGCTTGCCTGGCTGATTCCTCACCCTCCTTGTCACAAAAGCAGAACGGAAACACCCTACAGCAGCTCATCAACCACACGAATTGCCGGTTCCGTTCGGGCCCCAGAAGCAGCTGGACCGGGGCGATGGTCTTCCTGTGTTCCTCGACGGCGTCGGCCACTGTCTGGATCACCAGGTCATACAGCGGCTCCGTGTCCTTTGTCAGTGGGGTGGACTCCGAGGGGTCCTGGGAGAGGTCGAACAGCAAGGGAGGGTTGTGGTAGGTGACGTTATCCCCGATACATTGGCAGAAGTTGGTCTCGTAGCAGGCCTGGGCTCCCGGGGGCTGGAAGATGGGGGTGACATAGTGGACCTTCCACATGGCGTTGCCTGGAGAGGAAAAGAGATGTCAGGGCACCCAGCCCATGTGCCCATTGAGCCACCCAGCCCATGTGCCCGTTGAGGCACCCAGCCTATATGCCCGTCGACTTGGTCGTCTTCTGCCTTTGTGGGCATTCTCTGCTCTTTCTCTTTGCCCACATGTTAACTCAAATACCAGCCAATCTTCAGAGCATTGCAACATCAGAATCCCTCAGACAGCGGTTCTCAACCTGTGGGTCGCGACCCCTTTGGGGGTCGAACGACCCTTTCACAGGGATCGCCTAACGCCGTCAGAAAACACATACATAATTACATATTGTTTTGGTGATTGATCACGATGCTTTAATGATGTTCAATGTGCAACCATAAAAATACATCCTGCATATCAGGTATTTCCATGACGATTCATAATAGTAGCAACATGACAGTGATGAAGCAGCAACGAAAATAATTTTATGGTTGGGGGGTCCCCACAGCATGAGGAGCTGTATTCAAGGGTCGCGGCCTTAGGAAGGTTGAGAACCACTGTCTTAAGATAATAATGTCCCAGGTCTCAACATTGATGTTTCTAGCTTTTTTTTTTAATTGAATGTATTGGGGTGACATCTATATATATTAAAGCCTAATATGCTAAATGTCCCTCCTACCATTCGACAGTACAACCAGTCGCTATGATGTGCCCTGACCACCAGGAGGCAGACAACCGACTGGTCGACCAATCGCTATGATGTGCACTGACCACCAGGGGGCAGACGCTCCAACCGGTAGGTCAGCTTGCTGCTGGGGTTCGGCTGATCAGGACTGAGCGAGACAGGCCGGACACACCCTGGAGCCCTCCCATGTGGTCCCTCCCGGGCCTCTAAAATATTCCTTCTAATTAATTTCCTTTCAATGTGCATGACTCCATGCACCGGGCCTCTAGTTGGTTCATAAAATTATGAGGTTTCACGTGCACAATTCCAGAAAATGTCATGTGCATATTGTATTGTGTGTTCACCACCCCAACTGAAGTCTCCATCACCATTGATGCCTCCTCTACCTTCTCCTACCTCCCTCCACACCACTTCCACCTGCCAATCCCATGGCTGTTGTCTGTGTCCATGAGTTTTTCTTTCTTTTTTTCCTTGCTTAGTCCCTTCACCCGTCTCACCCAGTCCCCAACCCTCTCTTCTCTGACAGCTGTCTGTCTGTTCTCTGTATCTGGGAGTCTGTCTTGACTTAGCCAAGGGTCCTGGGTTCAATTCCGGTCAAGGTCACATGCCCCAGTGGTGGGCTTGATCCCCAGTAGGGGGCGTTCAAGAGGCAGTCGATCCATGATTCTCTCTCATCATGGATGTTTCTATATATCTCTTCCCTTTCCCTTCTTTTTTGAAATCGATAAAAAAAAATTATATTTAAAAAAGTTATAAAAAAAGAGAGCATTTCTCAAAGTTGATATTTCTGAAAGTTGTCTCTCTGTCTTTCTGAAGGAGAGCAATTCTTCGAAACTTTCCAGAGAAGGTATTTTCAGCGCTGACGCTAGACTACAGGTACCGGGCTAAGGGATAAAAATGAGGAAGTCACAGAGACGAAAGGGACCCTAGGGTGCACGGGCCGGGGTACACTTACTGTCCTTTGGGCGCCAACGGGCGGCGTGGAGGAACCTACTGCAGTAGTGAAACAGGAACTCGTGCTCTGAACGCTGGATCTCGCCCTGAAGCAATGGCATGAGGTTTCGGCCGTCAATCACCCTGTAGTATAGACACACAGGAAGAAGATCAGGCAAAGGTATTAGGTCATGAGGCTGTTGGAAGGATGCTCAGTGCCTCCCATGACCTTCCACGACCTTCCGTGGGCCTGGAGAACAGTGTGCTGAGTAGGCGGGAACCACCATTGCCCCAAAGTCAACCAATGCACCCCATGAATATCTCGGACAATTATTTTTTCTGACTCCGGTTGGCTTAGTAAGTTAGTAAAAATTACATGGGCACTATCATTATTGTCTTTTTTTAACGGATCTTTTTAGTTCAACTTGATAAATACTGTTGTAAGCGGGGAGCTCTATTCAGTTATTTTAGGCGAACTCCCTGTGTATTCTATTATTGGCTGAAACCGATGTTAAAAAAAATTATAGAGGCCTCCTTTTTATTCTAATGAGCTTGGGATTCTAGTTTTTGGGTTTTTTACAAATGTAGATCATCTTTAATATACAAAGAAAGAAACATTAACATAACTCTTTGGGCTTAGAAGGGAGAAGTGAAAATAGGTTGAACCTATTGAATTCCCTTTTAGAGCTGTTATCAATGAAGAACCAGAAAAGCAGATTCAAACCTACCTAGGTCAACAGTGATCAGAGAGGGGAACAAGGCAATATAATGCCATCTATACTAATAAAAGGGTAATATGCTAATTAGGCTGGACATCTTCCGGACAAAGCCATGGTGGCAGGTGGTTAGGGGTGATCAGGCCAGCTGGGGGGAGTAGTTAGGGGGTGATCAGGCCAGCAGGGGAGAGCAGTTAGGGGCAATCAGGCTGGTAGGGGAGAGCAGTTAGGGGCAATCAGGCTGGCAGGGGAGGGCAGTTAGGGGTGATCAGGCCAGCAGAAGAGCATTTAGGGGCATCAGGCCGGCAGGCAGAGGTGGTTAGGGGCGATCAGGCAGGCAGGCAGATGAGCAGTTAGGAACCTGCAGTCCTAGATTGTGAGAGGGATTGGGCCTAAACCTGCAGTCGGACATCCCCCAAGGGGTCCTGGATTGGAGAGGGTGCAGGCGGGGCTGAGGAACTCTTTCTCTCTGTGCATGAATTTTGTGCACTGGGCCTCGAGTTTAAAATGTTTGTGACAGAGTTCAAAATGTCCATCGAATGTCTGAACTTCACTCCAGCCTTCTGGCCCTGGGACACCAGACAGTAGGGAATTATTCCTCCTCTTCTGTGGATGAGTGAGTTTGATTGGCCATATTCCCATCTCCAAGCTTTCCTGTCTCTATCTTCCTTCCAAATAAAAACTACAAATGACTAAGATGGGTCATCCTATCTAATAAAGAGGGAATATGCTAATTGACCGTCTCACACCATCGCAAAGATGGCGGCGCCCACAGCCAATAAGGAGGGAATATGGTAATTGACTGCCATGCCCTCAAAGATGGTGGTGCCCACAGCCACCAGATGGCCTGCAGGGGAGGGCAGTTGAGGGTGGCCAGGCCAGCAGGGGAGGGCTGTTGGGGGTGACAAGGCCTGCAGGGAGGGCAGTTATGCGTCCATTGGGCTGGCAAGGGAGTAGTCAGGGGCAATCAGGCAGGCAGGCAGGCATGCAGTTGGGAGCCAGCAGTCCCAGATTGTGAGAGGGATGTCCGACTGCTGGCTTAGGCCCTTGCACCGGGCCTCTAGTAGAACTACAACATTGATGACCAGCGTATGAGTAACGGTCAATAGACTTAGCCCTAGACAAAGGTGGAAATTATCTGGGTACCATGGAGAAAGTGTCCCCATTAGGATAGAGTTTATCTCCCTGGACCTGAATCTTCTCGAGACAAAGGTAGAGAAAAGCTCCATGAACAGATTACATGACATCACCTGTCCTGAGGGACGATGCCTCCGGTCAACGCTGCTACTGTTGGCAAGATGTCCATCAAGCTGGTAGGTTCATTAATGACGTTTCCGGCGGGCAATTTTCCGGGCCATCGGACAAGTCCGGGCACTCGAATCCCGCCTTCCCAACCGGACATGCCTTTTCCTCCTATGGGGCAAAGCAATGAAGTTCCAGTGAAAATAGTCACAGTGATTGAAAATGTAACGTTTGCCCTAACCGGTGTGGCTCAGTGGATAGAGTGTCGGGCTGCGGACTGAAGGGTCCCAGGTTCGATTCCGGTCAAGGGCATGTACCTGGGTTGTGGGCACATCCCCAGTAGGAGGTGTGCAGGAGGCAGCTGATCGATGTTTCTCTCTCATCGATGTTTCTCACTCTCTA
Source organism: Myotis pilosus (assembly GCA_036010255.1). Taxonomy (NCBI): domain Eukaryota; kingdom Metazoa; phylum Chordata; class Mammalia; order Chiroptera; family Vespertilionidae; genus Myotis; species Myotis pilosus. Next base: position 306,851 of record JASKON010000052.1, read on the forward strand.
TCCCTCTCCCTTCCTCTCTGTAAAAAATCAATAAAATATATTTGAAAAAAAAAAAGAAAATGTAACCTTTGTTTCATTTCATTTCAAATGCCTACATGAAGCTGCATTTGAGGTCTTGCTCCCCAACATGCATCGTCTGTTGGGTTTGAATAAACTCTTATAAATAGCCTCTACATTACATTACTCAAAGCAGACATGGAAATATTTTTTAAGAATTCTTTTTCTATTATTTTATCTTTTATTGATTTCAGAGAGGAAGGGAGAGGGAGAGGGAGAGAGAAACATCCATGATGAGGGAGAATCATGGATCGGCTGCCTCCTGCACGCCCCACACTGGGGATCGAGCCCACAACCCGGGCATGTGCCCTTGACCGGGAATCGAACCTGGGACCCTTCAGTCCACAGGCCGACACTCTATCCACAGAGCCAAACCAGCCAGGACTGGAAATATTTTGTTTAAAGTTCTCATAAGCAAAACTGTAAAATTCTCCTAATGATTTATTTATTCCCTTCCTAGGCACACCCCTTGGCGAGAGTGACACAAAGATTTCATCTCGTTCACACAGGAGTCATTACCTGCTGGATGCAACAAGATAAAACCCACATTTGCATGAATAATAATCCATGTGTCTCTACAAATGCTGTAGAGTCTCCTTCAGATCAGAGGTTCAAATATGCGGAACAGGTTGCAAGTAATCTTCTTACAACATCAGGAAACACGGTACCAGACCAGACCAATGTGGTGGCTCACGGATATGTTTCCACGGATGACGTGTTCGACCACGACATGGAATCGGTGTTGTGAATTTCAGTGTAGAACCTGAGCTTGGTCAGTGTGGCTCAGTGGTTGAGTGTCAACCTATGAACCAGGAGGTCACAGTTCAATTCCCAGTCGGGGCACATGCCCGGGTTGTGGGCCCGATCTCCAGTAAAGGGTAGGCAGGAGGCAGCCAATCAATGATTCTCTCTCATCATTGATGTTTCTGTCTCCCTCTCCCTTCCTCTCTGAAATCAATAAAAATATATTTAAAAAAACTTCAGAGAATCTAGGCCATATCTCTGGGAAAGGGCACCCAAAGCTTAACTTTGTAGAGACACTACAATGTGTCTACAGCACTTTGTAGAGACACATGGATTGTTATTCATGCAAATGTGGGTTTTATCGTATTGCATCCAGCAGGTAATGACTCCTATGTGAACGAGATGAAATCTTTGTGTCACTCTCGCCAAGGGGTGTGAGTGTCTGCAGCTTAGGGCTTGTGCCACCTAACGATGAGCCTTGGGAATTGCATAACGTCCAAGGAGACTTCTATGTGCCCTCTCTGTAGATCACATTTCTTCTTATTCTAATTCCATCTTGTGGATGGAATCGATGATTAGATATTCGACTCATTTAGTGCCTCCCTCAAGCCATCTGCTTATGTGAACACTCTTTCATGCATAGGACTATCAGGGAGGCCTGTGTCTAGAATATGGTCTCGAAATGTTAGCAATTTAAGGTCAATATCCTTGGATTTGGGACCCTAAGCTCTCTTTTTGACTAAGCATCCAATAAACAGTCATCTTGTTGAGTGTTTCATGCATCATTCATCTGGTGTTTCATGCCACAGATCTTGTGTGACAATGAACAAGTGACCCTAGTCACAAGGACACCCCAGGTCCGATCTTCCCTGCTCACCTTTGAATATCCCGTTATATCCACCGAGTTGGGCGTGGCCCTGCCTGGCCTCCAAATGTCCCCCGTGGTCTGACGTGAAGTAGACAAGCGTGTGATTCCTCAGCCCCAAATCATCAATGGCGGCAAGGAGTTTGCCTGAAACAATAAAAACGGACCCATAAAACAAATAAAATTATAAGCTTTGGGCATCTGTGTTAGTCCCAATGCATGCACATTCCTTTGGGAATCGTTGCAAAAATATTTCTCTCCTAAGACACCCCAAGAATCGTGTTTGCACCCAGTTGGTTGAGCATTGACCTATGAACCATGAGGTCACAATTTGATTCGCTGTCAGGTGGATGGCTCCCTCCCCAGTAGGGGGCAAGCAGGAGGCAGCTGATCCATGATTCTCTCTCATCATTGATGTTTCTATTTCCCTCTCCCTTCCTCTCTGAAATCCATAATATATATATATATTTTTTTTTAAAAGAGAATCTTATGTGAGTCCACTGTTTTCCCATCAACATCCCATGTTCAAGAGGTGACTATGGTCAAGTCAGTGTGAACATGGACTTCCTCCTATGCTCATGCTGATGTTTCTACGTTCCATCCTGACACTTACCCACGTAGAAGTCCATCTCCTCCACGTTATCCCCGTATAAGCCGTGCTGGCTGGTGCCAATGAAGTCGTCGGTCGTGGGGAGAGGCGTGTGGACATGAAGAAACGCGTAAAAGAGGAGGAAAGGTCCTTCGCGGTGCCTGAAAAGACATCGAGCCCCTCGCGAGTGAGTTCCCCACCTCCCGGAGTGGGAACCACATTGTTCTCCCACACACAGACCCAGTGTGTGTCACGACCCATGAGAGGGGACACACGCAAAAGGCAGCCCCTTTGAGAGCCTCTCCTGGTTGGAATGGATTCCAGAATCCTCCAGCCTCCAGACTCAGCCTCTAATCATGGGGTGATGCCACCTCTCAGGTGCCAGGACGTGGGTAGGTCATACTGCTCTCCGCGGTCACACAGGGTTATGACTCAAGTCCAGCTCTGCTGGGAGCACTTTCCCAGGGCTCACCAGATCTCAGCCTACAGTCACACCCCAAGACGCACACAAGAGACGGTCTTATCAGAGTGGTTCTTCAGAAACATCTGCGCTTTCACAACCCAAGAGCAAGCACGGACAGATAGATCTTGGCAATCTGTCCACACACCTTTGACTCCCATTTGAGGACCCAGGGAATGAGGTTGACTCCTTCAAGCCCTGACAATTGGTCTGCAGGAAAGATAGGTCCTCAGCTGACCAGGGCAGCGTACAACACCATCCCAGTCTTGGGGAAATTTCTACTATCTGGTAGGATATCAATGTGTGAGGACTGGGTGAAAAAATAAGCTAGAAAGAAAGACAAGAAGGAGTGTGGCCATGGTTGACTGGGTTGAAGGGTGTCCCTCCAAAGTGGTCCACATAGAAACTCAGAATGTGATCTTATTGGGCATATAGGGTCTTGGGAGATAGAATTCCTTAAGAAGAGGTTAACTGGGGTAGGATGGGCTCAGAGTCCATGGGTGTCCTCATAGGAAGAGGGCTGTGAGGGGCTACACAGACACACGGAGAGGAAAGAAGGACTTGTGAAGACGGAGGGAGAAATAGGAGTATGTGGCCATTAGGCAAGAGCACCAGGGATTTTTGGCAAAAACCAGAAGCCAGAAGAGGAGGTAGTATTAGGGTTAGGGTTAGGGTTAGGGTTAGGGTTAGGGTTAGGGTTAGAATTAGGGTTAGGGTTAGGGTTAGGGTTAGGATTAGGTTAGGGTTGGGGTTAGGATTAGGGTTAGGATTGGGGTTAGGATTAGGGTTAGGGTTAGGGTTAGTGTTAGGATTAGGGTTAGGGTTAGGGTTAGGGTTAGCGTTAGGGTTAGGAATAGGGTTAGAGTTAGGATTATGTTTAGGGTTAGGGTTAGGGTTAGTGTTAGGATTAAGGTTAGGGTTAGGGTTAGGGTTAGGGTTAGGGTTAGGAATAGGGTTAGAATTAGGTTTAGGTTTAGGGTTAGGGTTAGGGTTAGGTTTAGGATTAAGGTTAGGGTCATGTTAGGGTTCCGGTTAGGGGTAGAATTCGGGTTAGGGTAATGTTAGTGTTAGAATAGGGTTAATGTTAGGGTTAGTGTGACTGTCAGGTTAGGATTAGAGTTGGAGTTAAGTTATCCTTTGTGTTAGGGCTTGTGTTAAGCATAGTGTTAGTTTTAGGGTTCACGTAGGTTAACGTTAGAAGTAGGGTTTGGGTTAGGGTTACGGTTAGGGTTAGCATTGGGGTTAGGGTTAGGGTTAGGGTTGGGGTTAGGGTTAGGGTAAGGGTTAGAGTTACGGTTAGGGTTTGGGTTAGGGTTAGGTTCTAGTTAAGGTTACCTTTAGGGTTAATTTTATGGATAGAGTAGGGTTAGGCTCAGAGTTTGCCCCTATTCTCTCAAAAATCACCACGGAGCTAAACATAAACCCTGCTGTGCTCAGCACACTTGGCCCTGACTCAGACGTCTCAGCCCAGTGCCCCGCCCACCCAGACAGTGTGACTGGGACCTCTGGGCTCCAGAACGAGAGTACATTTTATATCTGGTTTACGTCACCCTGTGCTGGGTGCATTTTTCGGGCATTCCTAGGAAAGGAATACACATGCTGAAGAGGAATGAGGTCACACCAGTTTCCATCTGACATATCTAAAGGGTCAGGTGAGGTGCTTTTGGACAATCCTTCTAGAACTTGGCAAGAGCACCAGACAATGGAGGAGTTGCCCCAACATGAAACCAGCCATAGATAGAGCCGCATCTCCAAGGCAATAAGGTCCTACGTCTCCCACACTCTCCCTGGGTGTCGTCTCCACCTGGGCTGTGAGGTAAAGACGATGCTAATGATCAGATTCCTCCAGGTCCCTGAATAAAGGAGAAGTGGTGCCTATACTCAACGGAACGTGAGTTGGCCCTAAAAATGAAGAAGAGAATCTTACCATTTGCGACAGCATGGATGGACCGAGAGGGTATTGTGCTAAGTGACTTGAGTCAGACGGAGAAAGGCGAACACCACGTGATTTCACTTAGATGTGGAATTAAAAAAACCAAATAATAATAATAATAATAATAATAATAATTAAACAAGTAAGCCCTGACCAGTTTGGCTCAGTGGATAGAGCGTCAGCCTGCGGACTGAAGGGTCCCAGATTCGATTCCGTTTAATGGCATGTACCTTGGTTGTGGGCACATCCCCAGTGGGGGGCGTGCAGGAGGCAGCTGATCCATGTTTCTCTCTCATCCATATTTCTAACTCTCTATCCTTCTCCCTTCCTCTCTGTAAAAAAAAAAAAATCAATAAAATATATTTTTAAAAAGATAAGTAAGACAGAAACAGGTCAATCCGTTTGACTCAGTGGACTGAATAGTCCCAGGTTTGATTCCCGGTCAAGGGCACATGCCTGGGTTGCGGGCTCGATCCCCAGTAGGGGGCATGCAGGAAGCAGCCGATCCCTGATTCTCTCTCATCATGGATGTTTCTCTCTCTCTCTCCCTCTCCCTTCCTCTCTGAAATCAATAAAAAAATATATTTTAAAAAAATAAAATGAAAGACCTGGATATTTGAAACAAAACAACAAAACAAAATCCTTTATATCCTTCATCAAGTCTACATAACAATCAAAGACGCCGGCTTTCCCTCGGGCGTATCGCTTGTCAAGATCAAATTGCTCACGGATGCTGGCAAACACCTATTTTTCCGTAAGCTTTCACTCCTGCCCGTAATGCCTCCCTTCAGCTTGCTGTTACTGATGGTTGAAGATTTAGGCAAGATACTGTTTCCTCAAGAATACCTTCTTGGAAAGTCCCTACAGTAGAGACGGATATGGCCCTAGACCCGTGGCCGGCCAACTGCGGCTCGCGAGCCACGTGCGGCTCTCTGGCCCTTTGAGTGTGGCTCTTCCTAAGCCTTAGGAGTCCCCTAATGAAATTAATAACAATGAACCTGCCTATATAGTTTCAGTTTAAAAGATCTGGCTCTCCAAAGAAATTTCAATCGTTGTCCTGTGGATATTTGGCTCTGTTGATGAATGAGTTGGCCGGCCACAGACCTAGCTTCTGTCTCATCACATGTTCATACAGATAGCCTTCCCTCAATGTGTCGTAAGTTGCCTGTGAAGTCCAGATTTCAGGGTAGCAACTGATCGAAGAAAGATAAATCCCCAATTCATGTCGCAAGAGCAAGTGGAAAAAAAAGAAATACGTGTTCAACGCCTTTAACTCAAAGAGAAGGTGTGTCTTCCTTGGCTCGTTTCTAGTTGGAGCTTAATAGTGACCCAAATACCTTTTTTTCCACGTCACCTACTCCGGGACAAGCCCTCTAATTTATAATTTCTCCGGTCACTCTCTCCCCTCCCAGGGAAACAGTGAGATGGCCAACTCTTTCTGCAGATCTTAGTTCCAGCAAATAGAGCTCTCAGTGTGCATGAATATACGGAAGGTCTACACATTGCAGACGAATTGGGCCAATCTCAGAGCTGGTGCTGAGTGAGATAAGCCAGTCAGAGAAAAGACAAGTCCAACACGATCTCACCTATAGGTGGAATCTCATGAATAAAACAAACAAACAAACAAAGAGTGGAGATAGACGCACGGATACAGAGAACAGACTGAGAGCTGTCAGAGGGGAGGAGGGAGAGGATTGGGTAAGAACTTGAAGGGATTAAGCAAAGAAAGCTCATGGGTACAGGCAGCAGTATGGAGATTATCAGGGGCAAGGAAGGGAAGGGGGAGGGAGGAGGGAAAGGGTGAACCCTGTATAATTTTATTAATCAACTAGAGTCCCGGTGCACAAAATTTGTGCACATGGTGTGGGGTGGGGGTCTCCTTCAGCCCGGATTGCGAGAGGGCGCAGGCCAGGCCGAGGGACCCCACTGGGCATGATCAGGGCTGGGGAGGGATCTGGGAGGTTGGCCAGCTGGGGAGGGACCGTGGGGGGGGGGTCCTGGGTGGGTCCAGCCCGTCTCACTCAGTCTGGATGGACTGGACCCCAGCAGCAAGCTCACCTACTGGTCAGAGCGTCTTCCACCTGGTGGTCAGTGCAGGTCATAGAGAGCAGTTGAACGGCCTCAGCATATCATTAGTATATTATGCTTTGATTTGTTGAATGGCCGACTACATGACCGGACACTTAGCATATTAGGCTTTTATTATAATAGGATGTCACCTGAATAAATTAAATTTTAAAAAAAGAGAGTTTGGCCCAGTCAGCATGGCTCAGTGGTTGAGCATCAACTTATGAACCAGGGGGCCACAGTTCGATTCCTAGTCAGGGCACACACCCAGTTGGCGGGATTGGTCTCCAGTGTGGGGTGTGCAGGAGGCAGCCGATCAATGATTCTCTCTCATCATCGATGTTTCTATCTTTCTGTCTCCCTCTGTGAAATCAACAAAAATATGTTAAAAACCAAATAAACTTCCACCCACCAGAAAATATGTATATATACGAGTGGCCTGGTGCACGGATTCCTGCACATTGAAAGGAAATTAATTAGAAGAAATATGTTAATATCGCTATTTGCCCTTTCTCTATCATAGAGGTGTCAGAGATGAAAGAATTATTAGTAAAATGTATATGAAAATAATATACAAAATGACTAATAAATAAACGATAACAACCTAATAGAACAACAAAGCCATGATATAAGCACAACGAATTATAAAAATAACAAAAACATGGTATAAAAACAATATTGATAAAAATCAATAACTGATAAATTGATTAAACGTATTCTAATGTCTTCCTGTTTACCACATGATGAGTAAAAACACTTTATATGTTTCTCACATGCGCGTGAGCCAACATTTATTTTTAAATTGCCAGTGCGCATCGGATGTACCGGCTGGCCGGTCAGTCGGTTGGTTGGTCGGTCGGTCGGTCGGTCGGATGTTCAGTCAATTAGCCTTTTATATAGATAGATAGATACGCATTCCCTTATCTTTTCGTGAATCTACAAATAAAAAAATCATCTTTACCTTTCAAAAAACGAAATCGCCTCCTTCACCATGATGGACCCAGCTCTTTCCGCCTTCATGGGTTGCTCGGTAATTTCTTGCTCTCTCATGAGGAGGCAATCCCAGTAGAGGGTTGAGTGGTAACTGTTCAACCAGAAGTGGCCCAGGAGAAGGATGAGAAGAACCAGGAAGAGGATGAGGGCCCAGGGAACGCAGAGCATGCGACTCAGTTTCCCGACAGCGAGGGTGACCGCAGCCAGGGCGATCAGCTGCACACAGACCCAGAGGCGGCCGCTGATGGCTAATTCCGCGTCCCGGGAAGGGTCCGGCCAGCACGTGTCGAACAGACTGTATGGCATGCCGTAGAAGTAATCGAACCCATAGTGAGACGGATGGCGGCAGTGGTCATTTCGGAAGTTGCAGTTTAAGCCCTGATGCCATTTCCCTGAAATTAAACACACACACACACACACACACACACACACACACACACACACACACACATAACACATAATATGCTTAATCTATGACAAAGACCATGAGGTCATTTTTTTATTTGAAACACTAAGCCAGCCCACAAAATGGAGTAGCACATGTTTTTCTTTCCCTTAAACATCCAAGTTCAGCATGGACTCACTTTTTGCTCTTCCGTAGTTTGCAGGTATTTGCCTGAAAATCTGGTTTCTCATTCACAGAGAGAAACAGAAATAGTCACAATATAGGTGCAGGATGGAGCCAAGGTAGAGTATAGATGATGGATAGCTAGGTAGGTAGGTAGGTAGGTAGGTAGGCAGGTAGATAGATAGATATTAGATAGTGAGAAAGATATGATAGAAGGTAAGTGGATGAGCAGGTGGATGAATAAATGGATATACAGAGAGAAAAATGGATGTATAGAGAGAAAAGTGATAGATAGATTAGATAGATACATAGATAGAGAGATAGATGATAGATGAGTGGTAGATATATTTATGTATTTGTGGATGGGTGCATAGATTGATCAATGGGCATATCAATAAACAGATAGATAGATAAACAGATAGATGTTAATTATAGCCACAGATATAGATAAATAATAAAGACAGCATAGAGATAGCAGGTGAATAGAAATATCGATGATGAGTGGATGGGTAGATAGATGGATAGACAGATATGATGGATTAATACGTGGATGGAAGAATTGTGTGGGTGGGTAGATAGAGAGACAAACAGACAGAGCTTGGTGGATGGATGACGAAGTGAGTGGAGGGATAGATGAAGATGATGATAGATAAATCGATAGATGATAGATAATCTAAGTTATAGCCACAAAGATTGATAAATGACAGAGAGAAGTGGATGATATGTGATAGATAGATACATAGATGATGGACGGTCAGCTAGAAGAGATAGATAATAGATAGATATAGATAGATAGATAGATAGATAGATAGATAGATAGATAGATAGTAGATATTATGGTTAAGTGAATGGATAGATGAGTTGTGTGGGTGGGTTGATAGATGATAGATGGATAGATAGATAGATAGATAGATAGATAGATAGATAGATAGATGATAGATGATAGACAGACAGACAGAGAGTGGTGAATGGATGACTAGATGAGTGGAAGGAGAGATGATAGATGGATGGATGGATGGATAGATAGATGATAGATAGATAGATAGATAGATAGATAGATAAAGTTATAGCCACAAAGATTGATAAATGATAGAGAGAAGATAGATGATATATGATGGACAGATATGTAGATGATGGATAGACAGATAGATGATAGATAGATAGATGATAGATAGATAGATAGATAGATAGATAGATAGATAGATAGATAGATAGATAATAGATGTAGATATAGATAAATGATGGAGTATATATTGAGCATAGAGGAATAGATGAATGGATAGCTGGCTGATTGGCAATCCAAAGATCTCCCACTAGAGTTCATTGACCTAAGAGATTGATTCAGGAAAAGTTGACACATCTTGAATGTTGAAGGACCCTGGTTCTAACTCATCCCATATGACACTCAGCGTGGCAAAGGGTCAACTTTCTTGTCTCTGAAATGAAGGGGGGGGGTATTGTTGACATCCCTTCCGCCCGTGAATATCAGTGTTTTAGTTGGCGTGGGAGGCTGTGTCCCTGAAATGAAACGAACCCAAGACCATGGCCCTTGGAACAAGCTTGGTTTTCTCCTGTCGATTAACCTTCATGAGTGAGGACCCGAGACAGAGGGATTGGGCTGGGCCACCTGGAAATTTCAGAGCCACATACCCCGTTCGGATTTTGCTTTAGGGTCTAGATATTTTAACAGAATCAGAACTGGACCTTCTGTAAAACGCTAATGATGCTCACACCACTTGTGTGTCCCTGGGAGGACTCAATGACGCCTGGTGGGTGAGATTGCAGAGCCTGCTAAGAATAATGGAGAGAGAGAGAGAGAGAGAGAGAGAGAGAGAGAGAGAGAGAGAGAGCCATCCTAAATCTTTATCATAGAGCATCTTGACCTGTGCAAAGATGAAGGACAGACAGGGTGACCTGGAAACATGTGGGATGAACATCTGGAAAGACCTGGGGGTGAGGTGGGAAGGCTTCTTGCGTCATGCCTGAGCTATGTCTGCAAAGGATGGGTTTATATCACTTAGGACACACTGTGTGTGTGTGTGTGTGTGTGTGTGTGTGTGTGTGTGTGTGTGAGCCTGGTGTCTGCAGGGCCACAGCTTCCCTTGTGTGTGTGTGTGTGTGTGTGTGTGTGTGTGTGTGTGTGTGTGTGTGTGTGAAGGGAGCTTCGTTCATTGCAGGTCCCCGGTGAGCCAAGTTTAATGATGACAGAGACTTCTGGAGGAGGCAGAGAGTCATGGCTGCTTACCGATGATCGCCGTGCTGTATCCTTGCTCCTTGGCCAAGTGTGCAAATGTGGTCTCGTTACGTGGGAGTCCCACAGGGGCCGCGAGGGACATGAGGACACGGGTGTTTCCATCGGAAACCATTCCTAAAGGGGACGGAAAAACACGACCCAGGTGGACACCGTGAGTAGGTAGGTGCTCATCACGGGAAGAGGGAGTGAGTCCTGCCTGGAGGGTGGAGAGCTGGGAAGGCGGATAGAGGACGAACGGGGCAGAGGTGTCAAGGTGTGGGGGAGGAAATTGTGTTCTCCAAAGACAAAACTCACATGGGTCCATAATGCAAAACCCCTTTAAATCCTTGTGCACGTGCACACACACACACACCCATGACACCGTCAGATACACCCCAACCCACTGTCCCCCACTTCCATAGACAATGGCTGATGGAACATCTAACCGGCATCTGCCCTCAACTGGGGCATCTATGACTCAGAAAAGAAGTTGAGATATGAAAATTTGCTGGGCTGGTGTGGCTCAGTGGTTGAGCGTGGACCCATGAACCAGGAGGTCCTGGTTCGATTCCCAGGCAGGGCACATGCCCGGGATGTGGGCTCGATCCCCAGTAGAAGGCGTGCAAGAGGCAGCCAGTCATTGATTCTCTCATCATTGATGTTTCTATCTCTCTCCCTTCTCCTCTCTCTCTAACAATCAATAAAAACATATTTTTTTAAAGAAAACAAAAAAATGAAATCTTATAAGAACTTCAAACTCTTGTGTTTCCACTAATTTTTTTTCCCCAACAATAGAGTCTAGTTCTATTTGTAAGACAGGCGTGTAAGCTCATTTCCTGGCCAGAACCTGAAGTTGGGGCATCTCGGAAAAGTAGACACGTTGGTTTTGACTAGAGTTGATGTCAAGTAGGTGGGTGGGACCAGTCACCCTGAGACTGAAGACTCATCATTCATGGGCAAGGAACGGAAGAAAGCAAATGAAGTTTTTGAAGGATTCGGGAACAGAAGAACACCCCGAGATGGCCAACAGGGGTCCCTGGTGGGTAGTAGAAACTGGGGAGACTTTGCTCAATCCCATTGGCAATGATGCCAGGATCCTGGGTGTATTGAACATTTTTGAGCAATCCTCTCCTATCAGTATTTCTCTCTCTGTGTGTGTGTCTCTCTTCCACTCTCTTTAAAGATCAATGGAAAAAATATCCTCAGGTGAGGATTAACACACAAAAAAAGTTATCATCTCTCCTGGCAAATGTGATTCCGTTGTTCTGACCACTGACCCATGAACCAAGTGGATCATGGGTCACACGACACAGGTGGACCCATGATAACTGGCCCACCCATGATAACTGTTTGATTCCCGGTCAAGGGCACATGCCTGGGTTGTGGGCTCAATCCCCAGTAGAGGGAGTGGAGGAGGCAGGGTATCAATGATTCTCTCTCATCATGGATGTTTCTATCTCTCTTCCTCTCCCTTCCTCTTTCTCTAGTTCTATATAATAAAAGCCTAATATGCTAAGTATCCTGTCGACCCATCGGCCATTCAACCAATCGAAGTATAACATGTTAAAGATATGCTCAACTTCTCACTATGACATGCACTGACCACCAAGGCGCAGATGCTCCGACCAGTAGCTTAGCTTGTTGCTGGGGTCCAGCCAATCAGGACTGAGCTAGAAGGGCCGGATACACCCTGGAGCCCTCCCGCAGTCCCTCCCCGGCTGGCCAACCTCCCGCGGTCCCTCCCCAGCCCCGATCGTGCACCAGGGAGATCCCTTGGCCTGGCCTGGGCCCTCTCACAATCTGGGACCTCTCAGGGGATGTCAGAGAGTTGGTTTTGGCCCGATCCTGGAGGCCAGGCCTAGGGAACCCACTGGTGCATGAATTTGTGCACTGGGCCTCTAATATATATATATACATACTAGAGACCCAGTGCATGAAATTCGTGCACTGGGTGGGGGAGTCCCTCAGCCCAGCCTGCACCCTCTTTGCAATCCGGGACTCCTCAGGGGGTGTCCAACTGCCAGTTTAGGCCCGATCCCTGCAGCCGGGCTGGCAGTCGGACATCCCTTTCGCAATCTGGGACCTATGACTCCAAACCGCTCTCCTGACTGCCTGCCTGCCCGATCACCCCTAACTGCCTCTGTCTGCCTGTCTGTTCGCCCCTAACCACTCGTCTGCCTGCCTGATCGCCCCTAACCACTCACCTGCCTGCCTGATCTCCCCTAATGACTCTCCTGCCTGCCTGATCGCCCCTAACCACTCACCTGCCTGCCTGATCGCCCCTAACCACTCACCTGCCTGCCTGATCGCCCCTAACCACTCACCTGCCTGCCTGATCGCCCCAACCACTCGTCTGCCTGCCTGATCGCCCCTAACCACTCTCCTGCCTGTCTAATCGCCCCTAACCACTCACCTGCCTTCCTGATCGCCCCTAACGACCTCTGCTTCAGCCCCTGCTGCCATGGCTTCCTCCGGAAGGACATCCAGAATGACGTCCGGAAGGTCATTTTGCTGTCTGGTCTAATTAGCATATTATGAAGGTCACCATTTGAAGGTGAAGACATCCCTTGGCCACCCAAGGTGATGTGGGTCACTGAGGAGCAAGGGGATTCAGGTGTTGACCTCCAGAGCTGCCCACCCA